>CAIGRK010266520.1:0-12363 GCA_903798315.1 Fraxinus greggii | reverse complement strand
GGAACATATAGTACGGTAACTTCTTTATGACTGAAGTGCCCATCCTTCCCAACTCTCAGGTAGTGAATCTGCAAGGCCAAGACAGTTCATCTCATAATCATGATAATGTCAAAAACAGAGGCATCTAAATTTTGCAAGTAGAAAAGAATGTAAGAAGGCATTAAGAAGGTGCATTGTTCTTCAAACGCAAAACTCTCATAGTTCAATAAAGAAGTACATTTAATTTAAAAAAATAATAATAATTAACTAAATGATTAAATATCCAAGAGGTGGCCTTTAACATGGTGAGGCTGCTCAGCACTTCAAAAACCTTCCCTTTCATTTCTAAACCATGCAATAATCACGTTAGTATTTATTCTTTCTCTCTTTCTTTCTACAAGAAATGGCAGTATACTCTGGTTGAGAATGTCATCTCCTCCTTACATAGAGACAAACATGGAAGAGTTCTTTCCCCACTATACTGAACATAAGCAACACATCTGGAGACAAAAATCTATTATACCTCATCGAGAATTTCAGTTGATAAGCATCATCAACATGCTTCCTTTTCAGGCCCATCTTATGCGTAATCTTCTGAACATTATTACCATTTCATAATAAACCGGTACATGTAAACTTTTCCCATGACAGAGAATCTCAGTCATATTAACTCTGATTTTCCCCACAGCCTTCCGAGTCAACTTTCTCATCAATCAAAGCACATTATAGGAATTAACAAAAAAAGAAAGACATCCAACAACTCCTGGATTAAAATGAACTTGATAAAAATACAAGCTACTACAATTGCCTTATAGCATCTAACCAAGATTTCAGTTGAGAATGTTAGAATAGATAATGAGAGACATATACTACTGAATTCCTAATGGCACAAATCCCGAAGCTGTCATGTTTTACTGAGAGAGTGACGAAATCTGAGAGGACAAGGAGAAACCAGAAAAGATCAGGAAGCCAGGAACAAGAACACTATGTCCACTAAAATTACACCTTGTTTTGAAGGGAAAAGGAAAATATAGACCAGGAAAAACATACAGGGATAGCAAAAAAAATAAGTAAACTTAGTTGACCTAAGACTATAAATTAGTTAGGTCAAAGAGAGATTTGCCTTCGAGGCACCGAGATTGACACGTGTTAGACATGCCAAAGCGTGATTATTCAATAAAGCACCGACACGATACATTGCCAACAATGTTGAAAAAAATTATATATTTTTTCAAATTTTTTAGGTCAATTTTATAATGTAAAGCTAATACTATTTTGAATACTTTGTGTTTACTTTTTAAGTGGTTAAAAAGTCAAGTTACTTTTAAAATAAGAAATGTTGACTATTTTTGGCTCAGTTGACCGTTCCATTTAATGAAGGTGCACTTGTCTTTCATAATAAAAAAGTAAAAACCATGTAAAAAAAGCATTTTTTTTTAATTGGTCTAAAAAGAAACATGTTCATCTCTTTTCAAATATACAGTCTGTCACTAGGCTCTGCTTTTGAGTCCACCGTTTGAGGAGATAGGACCCATGCTCAATGAGAAACCATCGCCCTTAGTAGAAGAAAAGTCCCAGAGGTAGAGATGAAGAAGATGATCATCATTCACGACGCCGACATGTCAGCAATATTACCACAGCATGTCGCAGACATGTCTGCAATGTCTGGCAGTAGAAAAACAAAAAAAGAAAAGGACATGCCACGTGACGCTTCCGATACGCGTCACGTCGATCCCCTTGACACCATCAGACGCAACACGCTGATGCTGGATGCATATTGCATCTGGGCATGCAAAAAAAGACAGTCTCTTTGTACCCTTCCACCACAACTAACAATGCTAATGAGAACTTAACTGACATGATAGTGGATGTGAAAGTGCCTGAAGAAGTCCAATATAAAGTTATAAACAATATCTGAAAAGTCAAAGGACTTAATTTTCTGATCTTAATACAACATACCATCCAATTCATGTGCTATCAAAATCAAGTAGAGCAGACAAGTAGATTGCAGCCTCGTACACTTAAAGGGGAACTGACAAATAGAATGCATTATGTATAGTAAATGCATTATGTTATCTTCATTATGTAGTTATATTTTTAAGTGTGTTTAATCCCTCATTTGTTCTTGCTTGGAGGCAAAGTGACATGTCACCCTCAATGCAATAGCAATTACAAAATATACTTAGGTATGGGATAACCATACCCTCACTCACTAGTAGGTGTGATGGCCTAAAACCCTCGCTTATGTTTGATAGAGGGCAGACAAAACTCTCGAATTGAACCGGATCGGACTTGAACTGAACCTTCTTAAGTTAGGTACTCGAACTGGTATTAGGGTCGAGAACCGACGGGTTATGTTCGGTTTGATTCTCGGTTATAGATCAAGAATCAAATCTCCCTAACTTTTTTTAAAATTATAATATTAAATAAACAAAAAAATTTAATTTTTTTCTAAATAAATTTGTCAATTAATTAATTATGTCCAAAAATATCATTTTTATGTTTCATTTGCCAACTAATTAATTGAGCTCAAAATATCATTTTCGTGTTTTCAGCCCAAGCTCAACTTTATCATTCAAATTTAAACGAATCAAAATTGAGTTACCTATATTTTTCTCAATTATTCTGCCATTTCAAAAATAATCGAAGCTGAGAAGTTGCACTTTTCTTCATCTTACCCTATTTCCATCATATTCATTGGATTTCCTCCACTTTGATCAAGGTAAATTTCATTTCATTCCTTTCTAATAATTTCTCACTTTTCAATGTATAAACATTATAATTTATAACTAGTGTTCACAATGTTTATTGTTATTTGTATATCTTTAAATTGGACTACATTATTTTGCAAGAGTTAATGTAGTGTCGTTGTAAGAGCTAAAATTGAACATGTCATTAGTTGGATTAATGCTCATGTTTGGACTCCATTAAAATTATAATATATTTTTATCTCTTCTTACTAGCACTCATTCTTCAATAAAATAATATTACGCGTAAACCCAAAACTTTTCCTTCTTTTTTTACCACACATTCTCCAAAAAGTTATTATTCCAAAATACATTTTTTCCCATAATCTAATTAAAATGAAGGCCAAACAATGGCAATATAGCGTTGTTTTAAATATTAAAAAATTTAACTATGATACGAAACCAAACACAAATAAGAACAAACTAATGTAGTATTTACATGCAAATGCCCAACAAATAACACATTAAAAGGACTAACACAACAAATTGGACTTACAATGATGAATGCATAAACTGAAACCTCATGGCAATCACCGTTCCTTCTAAAAACGTGCAGTGTAGAATGATAAACTAGATTCAATTAATCAACTACACAAAAAAGGAACTTTGAATTTAGAAAATAGTGCTAAAATTCTTATAATACCCTGAAAAACACTAATAGTCATTAATCTTGAAATCGGGATGTTGGGGTAAGATGTTGAAAGTTAGGGGACCAAATCGATGACTTCTCATAGGTTAGGGATCATATTGCAAACCAGGCTATAGTGGGGGGATTCCAGGTGCAATTTTCGAAACTTTTTTTTAAGTCCAAGATACACACACACACACACACACAAACGATCTAATGATCACCTATGCCATTTTATGCTAAGCGCCAATGACATGTATTAATTCATTGATGGATAACAATTTTAATTCAAATGTTGAGACCCGCAAAACCTTTATTCACCAATGAATTAATATGATGTCCCCAGTGCTTAGCATAAGATCAGCACCGGTGCTCATTAGATCAGTTCTATATATATGGACAAGATTAAAGTTAATTAAGGAATGATTAATCTTCCATATATGTTACTGATATATGTGTGTACTAAATATGCTGGAATAATTAATAAATTCCCATAAAATGGGACAAGACAATAGGAAATTTCCTTGAGTTTTGTTCATATATGAGCCACTTCTAATTATAAAAGCTATCTATCATGCACAAGCGCGCACGCACGCACAATCAATTAGTTGTGAAATTTCAACTCTCTGGTACGTGCTTATTACGATCCCCTTCGAATTGCCAAAGTAAATGTAGTCATACGATGTATGTTGAATTGTTTTTTAAAATGTAGTCATACGATGTATGTTGAATTGTTTTTTATACTTTAAAAAACATAATTCGATTTATGAATATGATGTGTCCTATATGCATAAATTCAAAGTGTCGGAGTTCAGTAGCACTATGCACGAGTATTATAGCCATCTAAGATCGGTTTCTAATTCTCTCATCTCCTTACGTATGTAAAGAATTACAAATTTTAAATAAGAAATATGATTTATTGTAGCTCACTTAGTGAGATTTATCTCATTGTTTATAATATTCCCATTTTCAAGTAATTAAGGTTCAACACATTGAACTTTGGAATTAGCCAGTAGTTGTATCATAAAGAGATTTAACAATTTGTTGGATTTATTTTTATGTATCAATAATTTTTTAATGTTGGGATAAAGTTATATGAAAGTTAAGTTCTTATTTCAAGATACGTGATTAACGATTCCAAGGGTAAGTTTTGGGTCGTCATTATTAGGATGGATTCAGAATAGATTTTTACTCTATCAGCAGAAGGGAAGACAATTAGACAAATACATGAATCATTACTATCCTTTCTCCTAAAACCAGTGGCAACCGAATCCACTTCCTTGCACAACAAAGGGTCAACATGTTTTCTAAGGCTGGAGTAGAAAATTAAGTAAAACAGATATACATTGTAGTTAATTGTTTATCATGCATAACCAGGCATGCATCTGGAAGATATAAAAACTAAAAAAGTGCATTATATTTCATACGTACACTAAAAATCCTAATCTCGGACTACTAAGTTTTAAGCAACCATAAGAAATAAAGGAGAACTAAAATAGATTACCTCAATGAAACGGTTCCAATGCTGGCAGTTCTTCAAATCAAGATCAGTAACATCCTTTGCATATCTGAAAGAAGGAACTATATTAGTACATTCCAATAACATCATAAATTCAACAAAACAAGGTTATAACTTAAAGAGGAAAACCTCAGAGCTGTGCGAATTAAAGAGGAATCATCAGTAGATGGATCCCCACCATCAACAGGGTCCCAAGGACCTCCTATTGCCATCATAGAGTTGTTCTTTTTGAGTACTGCAAATCGAAGCATATTGCAAAAATGTGGTATGCGATCATAGTTTCTCTCAGATGACAGTTCTGCTAGAGCATTTTGACTAAGTCCACTCATTAAAATGATCTGATAACAGAGCAAATAGTCAATATATAATCAAACTGGAGAACAATGATGATTAGCAATCCATTGGACATGCTTGAACATTCTTATGGGAAATAAAAGAGCCAAATATAAAATAAAGTTCTTAGTTAGCACTTGAAACAATCTAAGTTAATTAGCACATTAATCTCTTCTACTGGGAGATGTGAATTAGAAGTAATCAGTACAAGATACTTCCTTTGTGCAATCCATGTTAAAGTGAATACCCTTGGATGGAAAAGCAAGCATAAGAGTTCAAGCCTATGTTTGGCTCATGTTTATAAACTATTTATAAATATTCAAACCACTTTTTATCCACACATTTCGAGGGAACCGAAAATACTACCCACTTATCCACTACTCATTCCTATCTATTTATGATTTAAAATGTTCATTAAAACTTCCTAATCATGTCTTAAATGTAGCTACTAGGCAGGTTTCTAACTGCAGGCCACTTGGAACCTATGAATCTCATACTTTATTATTTCATGTTTTGTTGAGAGTCTTAATTGCAACTCAGCTTATTTATGTTTTTCTTTACATTGTTTTACTTTTAAACTCTCCGTATTTGGTACTCTGTGTGCATCGGATTTAAGTTTCACTACATCAATTTAATCTAAATCTTGCAATATGATAGCCTCCAAGTACAATCCCCTCGGCACATTAGATCATTCTTATTTTGTATTTCATCAAGCTTATTAGTTGCTATTCAACATTTGTGTTCATGTTGTTACATTTATTGGAGCTCAGTTTCATGTCTATATAAGTTTCATAAGTCTGTATTCACATGCTTTTTTCTACAAGATTTTAATGTCTGAAAATCTGGAATTTGGTCTTACTTTGTTCATATTTAACTTACAGTGAATTTATTTACTTTCAGAGGAAGGTGCAATTTACTCCCACGAGACTTCCAATTTCAATACAGAGAGTACAAGCAGGATTTCTATTCTCTGATTGCCTGTGCACATTGCAACCCTAGAATTAACAACGTAACACACCGGGCCTCCACATGTTCCTTTTGTTTGAACCTCAACCAATTTTTATCTTAACTTGTAAAATAGTAGACCATCTCAACGTGCAAGTATAAACATCCAGCACAGCTACTTTGTTTTACCCTTTTTAGCACATCTTTTCCATATCATCTCTCTCCATTCAATATTTTTTCCTCTTTTAGCTGCAAAGAGTAGATATTGAGGCCCAACTTTCTTTTTGATAGATAATCAGGAAGCCTACCATGCTGTCCTAAATTATGAGACTTCTCCTGGAGCATAACAAGACTAGACCAAATTGCACTCTACAAAAATTTGCATTAAACATTGATATGGATATGCTAGCAAACAAACAACCAGTAAGCTTGGATTTGTCACGAGTAATGTAGGTACAAAAACAAAATGTGGAAGGAAATCCTCCAAGACATTGGTCCTTCTTCAATTATATAATGCCTCACTTGACAACGTGCACCAATTTAACATTTGCTTATCTGTTATAGAGGCAAAGTTCATAATTCTTCTGTGTAGGTCAATAATGTTTTACATGGTTCTTGAAAGTTATCATAATGTATACGTCCATGATCAGTTATTACAGTGTCGCTATACATGCAAAAAATTTCACAAAAAAAAATTATAAAAATTGACCTTAGCATTCCAGACAGTAGCAAGTCCTGCTTTTGAAACTTCATTAGTCAACTCTTTAGGTGAATCACCCCGCTCTATTACAGCCTCCTCTTCAACAAAATCATGCTCAAAACTATTTCAGAAGAGACAAAAGTAGCGAATTACTTTTCTCTTCATTTTCAGATATTACAATGACAAAAGCAACAAAGGATAAGAAAACCATCAACATTTGACTGAAATTTCAAATGCACCAAAGGGGCTGTCCCACAGCAACAGGAACCACCAAACCTTTGGCACTAAGAAACATTCTCTTCCAACAGATAAATACAGAAACAGAAACTAGAAAGGATTTTATACTCCTACTAATGCTGCAGGCTAACATGTAGCTGAAAAATTATCAACTCTACCAGTAATCACAAAGATGATAGATAAAATAGTACCTCACAGGAGTATAAAAAGAAAGCCGAAGATTCTCCTTTGGCCAATTCACAACTACCTATAACCAATGAAAGTTAAATCAAATGGAACCCCTAATGCATTAAAAAGAGGCTTTTAGATGAAAGGAACCATACCTTTGAGCACTCTGGAGATATAAAGAG
Source organism: Fraxinus greggii (assembly GCA_903798315.1). Lineage (NCBI taxonomy): Eukaryota > Viridiplantae > Streptophyta > Magnoliopsida > Lamiales > Oleaceae > Fraxinus > Fraxinus greggii. Next base: position 4,925 of record CAIGRK010266520.1, on the reverse strand, counting down.
CTTGGGATATCGCTTATCCAACGACAAATAATCCCTCTCAGTTTGTACAAAACTGAACGAGCCGACCTGCAAAATCAATAACGAATCATCAAGAGGACATAACGCTGAACATGGTCAAGAAAATACTTTCCCCTAGTTTTGTATACAGATTACATTATCTTTTACATTACATCTCCAAAAGTGGAAAAAATTTCAAGATGAACGAATAGTACAGAAAACTTGAGAACTGTCATCAGCAGCGAAGCAGCAGCAACAAAACAGTGGTAATGAAAGAATCTCAGTTTGAGTTTTGAATAACAAAAAAAAAAAAGCAAAAGAGACCAGGAAAAAGCAGCAAAGAAATGTACATCACTAATACGAGACCAGTGGGGGACAAAAGTCCAGACTCCAGAGAATGGCCAGCAAATATGAATCAAGAATATTTGCAGTTATAGAAGTTAGAAATAACAAAAGACCCACAAATTACGGCCAAGCAAATCACAGGTATGAAAGAGATGGAAGAAATTTTAGACTGAAAGAGCAAGATGTGAACAACACATCTGAAACAATAGCCCTGAATTAAGGAAGAACAGCTGGAGAACGATATCAAATGTATAGAGGCAATTGAATGGGAATTCAACAAGAAAGATCTTTTTAGGAACGAGTTTGAATTATCATGCAACAGCTACTTGCGCAGATTTTACCTTGCAGATATACTCTCTCCTCTTTTCTTTAACAGGGGAATGGCGCCTTCAGCATTACAGAACAACAAGTTAGGAAGGATGCAAGATAGCTAAACATATAGAACCAGAGTAGAACGCAATTTAAACAAGATCCACCTATGTGATACTTCACGACGAGGAGAGTCTCGCCGCACTGATCTGCTGTCTTTTGCAAGTGAGGAACTACGAAGCTCCCTAGAGGTTCTTGGAGGAGTTCGTTCACGCCTCAGTTCGGGTACACGTTTGGGCTCTCGACTTCTCTCCTTCGCCCTTCGCTCCCGCTCCCGCTCCCTTTCGCGTTCTCGCTCTCGTTCTCGTTCTCTTTCTCTATCCCGTTCTCGTTCACGTTCTCTACTTCTATCTCTATCTCGTTCTCGAAGTCGTTCCTTCTCCCTTTCTCTAGCCTTTTCTCGCTCACGTATATAATCCCTGTGATGGTCTTTCTCCCTCTCTTCAATCTCCCGAGTATATGCACCCTTGTCATCTTTACGAACATCCATTCTTGGATGACTATCACGTGCCAAAATGCTACTGGGGTAATCCAGATCAAGTGATGTGCCATGAAGGCCCTTCCCTGTTCCATAGTCCCTACCAGGAGGCAAGCTCACTCCATAGCCAGGATTTGAAGAACTTTGAGCATACACAAGATCGTCCACATCTCTCTGTGGGGCTGCTCCTAAAATTGATGGAGCATGAGGTCCACCATATGATGAACCACTTAGCATTGACAAACTGCGATGTTCCTGGTTAGTTCTCCCAACATAGGAAACAGGATCTTGGGCAGGATGATGAACTGTGCTCCTCGATGCAAGATAATCAGCTTGTCTGCCAGAAATTGCTACTCAGTGCAGTAGATATGGTACTATATATTCAAACAGCACAGGTACACTGCGTAATTTGTATGATTATAGAGAAAACAACCGTTGCCATTCTTTAGCCTAATACGTTAATTTATTCACCTTATGTATTAACAAAGGTATTTATCATCGTCTTAGGTTCGAGAAAAATATGTACTATACTGGTATCACTACAACTAAAAATACATTACTCGAACTAAATGACATCCACACGTTAAATAGTATACTTGTAATTTAGCATACCTAGAGTCCCCTTCGAAAGGAGCAGATTGCAGTGAGCGAGCCTTCAGTATTTGATCTTGTCTAAGCAATTCCATGCGATCATATATATCAGCCTGCTGCAGAAGCAAGAATAAGTTCATTAGCCTAAGCATTCATTATTGTACTATTTATTGCTAAATATATTGTTGTGGAATACTAAATAAAATAAAATGAAATAAAGTGCAACTCAGACAGGAGGCAAAAATTGACAACAGAGATTCCAAAAAAAAATAAAAATCAGAGTCTGCAACCTGATGTTTATGGCCAAGAGTGACTGAATCAGTATATCGACCAGTAGATTCACTTGGCATATCCCTCCCAATATACGCATTGCGTGGTTCAATATATTGGCGTCTATCAATTGATGGATAATCAGATATATCGGGATATAATCGATCACTTTTCTGAACGTAGCCACGACTTGATGATGAAACATAGTCACCAGATGTGAACTTAGGTGAGTCTGGCATAGATGAGTCAAAACCACCCCGGCCTTCCAATGCAGATGGTACAGATCCTTTTGCACCCAATGGGGAAATCTGATAAAAGAATAAAAGAGAAGATGCGACATGTTTAACAGATTAAAAGGCACAGGTTATAGATCGAACAATTTAAAGATTATTGATCATGACAAGACAAGTGCATGGCTAATAGCATGGAGAAAAAGAGAACTAGAAAAATGATGAAGAGCGGTCCCATTATCATTAAATGGGAATATTTAATCATGTAACTGCTTATCCAAGCTAACTATTCAATGAGGAGCAAATTGCGGAAAAAAATTCTATACCGAAAAACTTAGAATGGAATCAAAACTGGGGGAAAAATTCCTATTGAAAGCTTAAACTCGTACAGCATATTATAAGACCTCAATAACAGTTTGTGTACAGAGTGATGTATGAGATGACTTTGTAGCCACAGAGAAATACAGCAATATGATAATATAATACAGATACTTGACATTTCCCAAAAAAATAAAAAACAAAGATGAATACGTTTCTAAATGTTTTGATGAAAAGTTGATTAAATGTGTTGATGAAAAGTTGATAAAAGTTGTGGGTCCATGAAATTGTAGATGAAAATAAGTTTGAGGAAAAACGAGTTTTAAAAAATGGGGCCAAACAAGGGGGCTTTGTGTGTGTGATTAAACTTAAGTGTGTAAAAGATATTTTAGCAAAAAGTTAAAGAATAAAATTTATTCACATATAAGTATACTAGAACATTATATAGCCCATGTTTGGTACATTAAAACCAGATTTTTAATAGATATTGATAAAAGTCGATGAAATGTAAGGTCGAAAAGTTGTGAGTCCTCTAAAATGTGTGGTTAAAATTAATTGTTGACTTTAATTTAGAAATTTAATCTAGACCAAACAAGGGCATATTCTCTTTCTTTGATAGTACATACTAGAAGTAACTTAACCAAGCTCAATTACCGACTGGCTGACAAAGGTGTCACATTTCGTTGGAAATGGACGCATAAAAAAGAGTGATGTTGAAAAATCCTTGATGCAAATTATTTGTTTTTATAGGAAAAGAACATTTTATCGGATAAAGAAATGTACAAGAATGGAGGATCAGAAATCCGCAAAAAGAACGATAGGAAAATATAGTTTTATACCATTGAAATGAGAAAAGAATTTAAAGAAAAAAGTCCTGAAGTAGTAGACAATAATACAACAATGTTTATCTCAACAATCTTCTCTATTCTTCCCCCATTGACCAACCCCACCAAATAGAACTTTCCCTTGTTTACTCCTAAACCCCCATAAAGTTAATGGTCATTACCTTGTAACTCACATTGGGGAATCAATCTCTCCCAAAAGCACTAGAGAAATAGCACCAAAAAATAAGTATAATACAAATATATGGATTGTTGGCTTTATATGACTTCCCACATGCAATAAATCATTCCATTAATTAAGAAAGATTTGTAGAAGTGCGATGATTTTAGAGGAAACACGGTCTTCCCAAGTAGTCTCTAAAGGCAAGGATGATTGACCTACAGCAAGGCATACATTACCTTTTGATCAGTAAGTTTACCTTCTTCTAGCAGGAAGTACAAGCACTAAAGCTCAGTATTACAGTTTTTGTATAGTGCACATGCCCGAAGGCCATATCTCAGACGACCATAATAAATAAAAATTTATTTCCCAAAAAGCAACCAGAGCTCTAGAGTAGCAACAATACACTTGTAAAGTTATGGATCATTAACATCATATATCTCATCAACTTAAGAACTTCTAAATTAGCATTACAGATATAAATTTGTGTTCCACGTCTTGTCAATTTAAATTAAACTTTTTTCAGCCACCTGATTAATTTAATTCTACCCGAACCATGCGCATTTACCCCCTGTTTGGTACACATTAAAATTTTCATTCTCATTTTCTACTCATTTTCAACCACACATTCTTCAATAAAATAATATTTTTCATCACATCAACAACTTTTCCATCTTTTTCAACCACACATTTTCTATCAATTTACTATTTCATAATGCATTCTTCCAAAATAATGTGGTTCAAACACACCTTTAATATGGCTCTAATAGGTAGGTAGCAACACAGATTATGAAGCAAAAGTGTAAAATTCTATTGTTAAGTGAGCATGAATTACAAAGTGTTGTTGAACTTTCAAGAGGTTCAGCTCTCTCCCCACTATAATTTCCCAATTTCTGAATAGGCCCAAATGAAAATACCTCCCCTATTCATAGATAGTTGCCTGCCTACACTACCTAATCTCCTCACTCCCCAAAATGCCCCCACAAACTATTAATATGGGATTCTACCAATACCCTGCCTTCGAAATTCACCTTGTCCTCAAGGTGAAAATCGGGTACAATTACAAGCTTTGGAATGCCGTATTAGCCGGATGATTTCCTTCGCGAACCACCCCATCTACAGTAAAAGATGATAATTGATATTTCAACCCAAATGAGTGAGCAAACTTACCAACCACCTATGATACACCGACACGGACACGTGTGTCCGACACGATACGTGTCGGATACGCCGACACGCGATTTTTAAAAAAATTACAGCCACGACACATCATCGACACGTTGATTAAATTCTTAAAATTTTTTCATTTTTATAGTGTAAATTTA
>CAIGRK010266497.1:0-20093 GCA_903798315.1 Fraxinus greggii | reverse complement strand
GAAAGGAGAAAAAGCAGTTAAACATAAATCCCCAAACCCTAGGCTAACCTACGAACTATGAAACTTTACAATTCAGTCCCTAAACTTCTATAATTGTTCAAGTTGGTCCTTTTGTTCACAGAATCGTCGATTACAAAGTATATCCTAACAGTTAGGAAGAGGCCACTGGCCTCGTGTCGCGCACCTTACAAACACTACATCTTTCCTTCTATTATAAAATCTCACGCTTTGTATCTTCTAAATGTAGTTAATGCAATTTTACCTTTCACCACTAAAACTGCTTGTTAATGTCTCTTCGGATCAGATCCATGCATCCTTGCTCGTCTATTGTCTACCCCTTCCTAAATAATATTTTCTAATAATTGACTGGCTTGAGTGTCAGTGAATGTAACCGTCTCTCTCCCCATCAAAGAAAGCCGCGGTGCATCTAATTTTTTTCGAAGTGTCCAGGAACTTGACACGTAAGTGGAAGTGTGGGCGCAATCTATTGGCCACGTGTTCCCATCGAATTTTAATAAGCTGTCTTTAAGTAATTATATATAACAATCGCATACATTTTGATTTTAAATAAATAAATGATACATTGACATAGTAAATTGATATAATAATCCATATATACATCTATTCTGTTCCGTCTCCGACTTTTCACTCTCTCAAAATATTCTAATCCATGAGTAACAAAATCAATCATATTTTGATCTGTTAATTTTTTTTTTGTTACTGTTTTTGACAGTCATTATTTGTGAAGAATCATAGAATTTTTTCTGTTCATTTGTAATTTTATAGTCGCTTTTGTAATTTTTTTTCCTTCTTGAATTTTTGGATTCATGAGCCCCATAACAAAGAAATATTTCCGGACACCTATTGGAGTTTGCAAGGGCAAATTAAGATGCATGAAATGAATGAATACAAGATTTATATAGGACTGGAACATGTTTTCCCTTGCCTTTTATTGCCTTAGTTTTTTCCCTTGCCTTTTATTGCCTTAGTTTTTCTACATTCACCACCCATAATTTTACATCGACTTTGTTCTTTTTGCACGACTTGTGTATTTTGTTTGATCGAAATGTGAATATTTCAGCATTCCACACGTCTCACTCTTGGGGACCCTTGGGTGTGCACAAGAAGACGATTTTGATATTGGATCCCTACTCTGCATGATTCTATTTTTACTTACCAAGATTAGTCTACAAATTATTATCTAATCGTTGTTCGTGATTAAAAATGGCATAATTCAGAAGGGAAAATCAAGTGATTGGAGCCACACGCATTAATGGATTGCTCTAGTTGTGTGACAAATGCTGGTCTTTAACTGGAAGTCGATCATTAAACGTTGAAAATTCAGAAAAGAAAAATGCACAAGAAGCAATCGTGTATAAAATACGCTGTTCATTTGGAATTATACATTCATATTTCTCATTGTTGACTGTTGGATGAACCATTCAGGTATGAGCAGTTGTTAAATTAAACTATTCTAACAGATTCTCTATTCAAACAAGAGAATATAAAAGAGCAAAATTGGCCACATAAGGAGAAGACAAATTCTATTTTGACTACACAAGTTAATATAAAAGATAGTGCGTGTTAACAACTGCTTCAATATTGGCCACATAAGGTACCATATAGCAAAAAGTGAACATAGAAATCAATCAAAAGAATACACATATATACAATGATATGGTTGTTGCTACACTTAAACCAAAATAAACCTTTTGTTTCTTGATTTACACCACGGACTACTAAAAACAAGATTGGCCAACTTTAGAGTGGCAGATAAGTCCGAATTTGAATCCTACATGATAAAAGAATGTTAATTGTTAGTACACATATAAAATCTTATTAATGAAAACTTACAAGTAAAATAAGAAAAACATAAAATGCTTGCATGTTATGATTGTTTGGAAATGATTAGCTCATTTCCATTTTTCTTTAGGTGCTTATGACATATCCTCTTGTCGTGGCCTAATCCTTTGCATAATGCAGATTGGCGTCTTTAAATTTTTGTGCCACATCAATACTGGATTTAAACCTTCTTGAACCAATGCAGTGTTTTTCTTTATATTTCTCGCGTCCTTTTGTGATTGATATATTGGAACCAATAGTACAAATTGAGAATTCTCCTCATTACAAATATTCAATTCCTTCGGAGAAGCATCAATATGAGTAATCTGCACGGATACTTCTTCAATGGATTTGATAAGCAGTTGGTATCCTTCATTTGTTTCCGTAGCATGACAAGCTAGTTGAATTGCTTTCCCACACATATGACCAAGTTTTAAATGCCTTTGTATGTCACAACTTTTTTTTCCTAAATTTGTACGCCTAAATTTATTTGCTCCTTGCATCCACCTCTTTTTTTTTTTTTCATAAATTGATAAGGAAGTTCGTAAACAACTTAACGAAAAACTTGATCAACGATTTCCTCTTATCATGCAATACTTGTGTTAAGGGATTTATATCACATATCGATAAATAATGTTGACACAGATCAATTTATAAAGATCTTGGATATGAAACCCCAATTCTTAATAACTTGATCCACTATTTTCTTTTTGCAAAAAGTTACGCAATTTTTTGTCCCCTGAGATCTAGTTTTTCTTTTTATGAATTACAATTCTTTGTTAATTTTTTATTTTGACAAATACAATATCTTAGCAAATTTTAATTACCAATGCAAATAAAGAATTTATTTGCTACAAAAACAATAGAATACCCGGTATACAATTCTCTAAAATCGAAATACCATATATGAACAAATAAATCTTAATATTATCAAACCCAGCAATGTTCTCATATCTGCAAAAAAATTACAATTAGATATTCTGTAGCAGCAGCAACAACAACAACAACAACAACAATGATGATGATGATGATGATAGTCAAAAATAGTGACAATAACATAAAAATTAAAACCCGTAAATAAAAAATTAAACAAGACATCAAATTGAGGAGAAATTGAACTTGAAGCAAGCACAACACATACTTGGGTTGTGCATGAGTTGATGGGCATCTACACATATCTTGAAATGACCGGATATTTAGGAACAATCCTGCTACATGTACATATGTAGCTGACAATTTTTTTGACACTTTGACATTTAATTTGCCAATTTTTTGACACTTTGAGAAGCTGAATCCAAGCACATTAGATCTACATATAAGAAGAGAAGATCCAACATGAACGATAAAAGCCGATCAACTAGCCTTGGTGACTTGCATACAAACCCAAAAACCAGAATCCAAGCATTCTAATATGAGTGTGTGCATGTGCTGGCACACGAAATGGGATCTTCTCCTAAGAATGTAGGCAAGCCATCCTTGGCTATCAAATAAGGACTCTATCTTCATGTAAGACCTCCCTTCTTCTTCTTCTTCTTCTTGAATGTCTCACCGATGCCAAATGCAACCTTCTAGGCATCTATTTATAGAGTACTTGGCCAATGAAGATTAATTCTTCATCAGTTTGGAATCACCTTGTAAAATTGTGTCACTGTCAATGGCCAATGGGCATATTCTCCTTATATAGTCATTAACCAAGAATTTGTTCATCCTGATAGAAAGTTCTCTTTATGGTTGTTCATACAATTTCAATGGGAAAATAAAAGAATTAATTTAGGTTCCGTTTAGATACAAATCAAAGTCAAATATTAATTTCAAATACATATGCATAACAACTATTATTTCTCTTTATAAAACATTTATAAATTTGTCAAACTGAGGCTAAATCTGCTGGATCACGAAGAATTAAAGGCCTTTTGACTTTTGTAATTAATGTGGAGAATAATAATATCAACAAAGAATATCTTGATTTTGACTCTAGCTATAAATCTTGAGCTCTATTTGACAAATCTATAAATCTTTTATAGAGAGGAATAATAAGAGGGTACCATGAAATATGTGGATAATAATGAGTTTTAGTTGTATATGTGTAATTAATATAAATCATTTATAAATTTGTATCCAATGGAGGCTTAGTTATTTCTTCCCTTTCAATGACGCTCTCTACTTCATTTATTGTTATTTTTGAAGTCCAAAAGATAATCAATGTGTAACACAAGCGGAAAACTAAGAGAACTTACTTTTGAAACTCAATTGAACTTTAGCATTTTCTCTAGTTTTAAATCCTCACACAAATTCTTAAGGTTAGGAGCCTTCATTTAATGAACTCTCAAGTTGTTGAGTTCTTGATCTTGAGATTTGAGATAGAATAAAGGAGACCTTTACGAGGCCTATGAACAATTTTTTTTCTTAAAAGCACATGCAAATTTCGAATATCACTTAACTTAGGACCAATCTCCTCCTATAGAGTCCGACCTCTCCATCCCACTCTAAAAGAACGCTCACTAGCGGGACCCTATTTGGATAATACCGAAATCCTCTAATTTGATTGCATTATAATACTTAAAGGATATATATAGTAAATGGAAATATAGTCTATGTATATATCAACTTTGATATGTTTCCCTCTCTCTATTGTTTCTAAATATTCTAATTCTAGGAGCAACCAAATCAAGCATATATCAACATGGCCCACTGGCAACATGGGTAAACCACACTTTGTCGTTGACTTCCGTTGACCATACATATCTTCTTTGCAACTTTGGCTTCGTTGAAAGGATGAGAGAATTTCAACAAATAAAGTGCCAGGCTAAGATGTCAAAACCTTGAACCACGCTTCTTCGACAAGGAAATAGAAATTCTATTATAAATTCCAAAGGATGCAACCCATCCATAATCGATATATTGGATTCTAATTTGTCAATGATGGACGATAAGTAAATGTGTTGTGAAAAACACCGGATAAAGATGTTGAAGTTGTATGGCACAATAATGATTTGATCACAAGCAAAAGAACAAAAGAAGACAAGAAAAAATATGGCAGAGGAAATAGAAAATTTTCTTGCACCAATAATAATAAAGAAATATACAATTGATCCTAAAGTTTTGGTAATATCTTTTCTCACACTATAAAATTGTATCGAATAGCCTAATATTAATAGGGAACATGTAGAAAACGTCCAACTCTCCTAGTAGAGTTGTTGATAAAGTATGATGCCAAAAAAAATCAAGTACAATACCAATTTCCAACTCCTAATGAGCTTCCAAAATAGAATTTCAACTTGACATAGGACTCCAATATCATTCCAAACTGAATTATTCTTAACATGCACTTCAATTATTTCAACAAGGAATTCAGGTCATACCCAAATTTTAACAATTTCCACCTTGACGCGAATTCCATTGTAACGAACAAAGCTCCAAAATTTTCTCCACCTGGAGAAGAAAATCCATATGTAAGGAACAAATTGAACTCTTCAATAATAACTAAAATTGATTTCTCCAATCAAATACAAAATACTCCACCTCTTCCAATGATTACAAGCACTACTCTACAAAATTACCTAAAATTCCAAAAAAATCATAATGATTTTAAAATTCACCAAACTAGGTTGTAGCACACACCAAAACATAATCAAACTCAAATGCTTTTAAATAAGGCCACTTGCTAAATTGTATATATTATACTACGCTGAAAGCATTCTCAACAAAATCAGCATTTACATACCTTTTTCAACTGGGACCGTCCCTAGCAATTGCATACAATGGCACTATAGGTAATGGTGGCAAATCAGCGCTATCCATATCGTCTGAATCAACTGAGCAGTATTACTCAAATCCGACCCTTTACAAGCTCCTAAAGGTATCTTACCAAACTGAATGTTCACCATGGTACTGAACTTGTACTGATTGACTCTTTTAGATTATGCACAACCTTACAAGATGTATACTTGAGACATTTTCTATCTCTCCAATGCAACATGAGCACCCTTACAAGACTTCAAAACTCCACCTCCACCAAAGAACCCATAATCCTTTGAATTATGAACAGACAACGAGATGAGATTCTTCTTCAAATCTGGAATATGTCGAACCTAGACAAGCGTTCTAATTGTCCCATCCAATAGATTCAATCTGACCGTATCAATTCCAGCAATTCGACAAGGTGTGTTGTTTCCCATAACCACAACACCTTTGGAAGCGGTTTCATATGTATGACACAAATGAAACACACATGCTGAATCCAAAATCCAATCATCCTCTGGTTTAGACTCGATGTCAGAAATAGCCAAGAGATCTCCTTCACTTATAATGTTCTCTGCGAAGTCTGATTCATATGAAGTCTCGTATTGCTTTCCCTATATCGACTTGCAGCCAACCTTTTTTTGTTCTGCACTTTGTAGTAATCCTTTTTCAAGTACCCCATCTTCTTGTAGAAGTTACAAATCTGATTACTGAACTTAGACTTTGATCTGTCCCTTCCAAGACCATCATGAGCAACAAGGATTTCTCCATCTTTGGCCTCAAAAACTAGATGCTTCATTTTGTCTTTTGAAAAGAGAGTATCATACACCTCCACTATGGTGAGAGTATCACGACTATACAAGATCGTGTCTTTAAATGAAGAAAAAGAAGTGGGCAACGAACATAATATGATCAAGGCCAAATTTTCTTCANAGTTTACAATTTGTAGCAATCCTTCTTAATGTGCCCCCTCTTCCTACAAAAGTTACAAATCTGATTAGTGAACTTAGAGTTCGATCTGCCCCTTCCAGAACCACCATGGACAATCACGCCTTCTCCATCTTTGACCTTTAAAACCAGATGCTTTATCTTCTCTTTTGAGAACAAAACATCATACACCTCTTAAATTGAGAGAGTATCACGACTAAATGAAGAAAACGAAGCGGGCTATGAACACAATAGGATCATTGCCAAATTTTCTTCATCATACTTTACTTCCAAAGCCTTCAAATCAGCTACAATCTCTTTAAATACGCTAGGTGATCTTCCAATGATCCTTCTTTTACCATTCGATGAGAGTATAAATGTTGCTTGAGATGCAATGTGCTTGTCAGACTTTTAGTCATGCACGCTTGCTCCAACTTCAACCATAGAGTAGCTACTCAACCCTCATTCAAAATATCCTCAAAAATGATATTCGATAGATGAAGATGAATATGAGAAACTGCATTCTTATCCTTCTGTAATTTCTCCTCCTCGGTCGAAGTTGCGAGCATCTTGTCAATTCTCAGGAATCCACCATCCAAATCTAGCTATGAGTGCTGCATGTATCTTAACCTGTCATAGCGAAAATCCAGTGCTCCAATCCAAACGCAGAATGTCGTATTTCATGGAAGTCATCAAAATCAAAAACCTCGAACAAATCAAACCCTACGCTCTTGCGGAACTGCTGAACTTAGGCTGTAATATCACTTGTTGTGAAATCAATCGTCAGATTGAGATATTGAAATTATATGGTACAATAATGAAGTATTTGATCACATGCAAAAGAATAAAAGAATACAAGAAAATATGGCAGATGAATTAGGAGATTTTATTGCACCAATAATAATAGAAAAATATACAATTGATCCTAAAGTTGTAGTAATCTCTTTTCTTATACTACGAAATTGTATAAAAGAGCTTAATATTTATAGAGGACATGTAGGGGACATCTAAACCCTCCTAGCAGAATTGTTGATGAAGTAGAATGCAAAAAATCAAGTTCAATACCAATTTTTAACCCCAATGAGCTTCCAAAATAGAACTTCAACTTGATATAGGATTTCAATAGCATTCTAAATTGAATTATTCTAGACGTGCACTTCAATTAAAATTATTCAATTATTTCAACAATAAATTCTGATCACAACCAAATTCTAACAAAATGTCAATTTAATCATTATGATTTTACAATATTTGACATGGTTTCCCATTTTATTTATACTTAATCTAATGAAAATTAATATAATTCGAATCAACGACTTTATTTGTCATTTTAAAATATATCCTATAAAATAGGAACATGTCTATTTAATAATTTTAAAAAAGGCAATGTATTGTACCTCAAATGTTCAAAAAATTACGTCTTTTCGAATCAAAGAGACGTGTCCCCTGATTATTAAAAAAAAAGGGCGTAATTTTGCTTAGGGTTTTTAGTTTTGTTTGGCTTCATTTGTATGCTTGCTTGAAGTGAACCCTAGCAACTACCCTCCAGAATCTTGTGGCTTTCTATTTCAATCCATCATATGGACCTCTAATTATCTCTAGATCGTTTACAGCTGCAATATCGCGTTCTTTTTTTGTAATTTTGTATATCTATGATGTTGCCTAATGATTTAATGTTTTTTTTTTTTTNCCTTGTGGCTCTCTTATATTTTTCAATGACTAGATTTTGTGAAATTGGATGCACCTATCTTTTGGCAGCTTGGTCGTTCTCATGAAATAACAAAATTAACTAGGAGAACCATCTAGATTGGTATATCAATAGATGCTTAAGACTGTAAGGAAGACAACTAGAATCATCATTACCGTTGAACTACCAGGATTATCATAAATGATTTTATGTTTTTTTTTTTTTTTTAATCGTTGTGACTAATCAAATTTCGTAGTGGAATGTACATTCACAACCTAGACAATTGACGTGCCAATTAAAGTTATTATAATATGCTAATAATTAATTACACTGAAATATGTACGATATATTTGTTTATTGTAAGCTCATAATATTTAACTTGCTATCAGGTAAAATTAACCTACATAGACATATTTGTTTATTTTTTAATTGATGAATAAATGTTACCTGACTTAACTGGGCTTATAATTAGAATTGTAATCAATATGGAGTGAACATAATTGAAATATTAAGCTAGATCATTACATGTATTGAATGAAGATGAACTAACACTTACTTATTTATTCTAATTCAAGACAAGTAATTTAATTATTTCTTGCCTTTCTTGATTAATCTTTCATGTTCGTTATATTATTTATTTTCTTGATCACCAATTAGGTAATTAATTTCTTGATGTAGTACTAGGAATCTTACAATTAAGTAGAACACTGCATGATTAACATACTGGCAATAGATATTAGAAATAACATATATCGTGTATGCAATCATCTCGATAAACATGTTATTAAATGCGTTGTTATCTAGATAATCATGTAATTGAATGCGTTCTATTCATATGAATTCGAGGAATGTGATCGGGCCATGTCTAGAGAATTAACTTATCTTGGAAAAGAAAGTTGAATACAATAGAATTATTGATTATAAAAAATACAAGAATGAAATTAAATTACATACTTAAAAAATTGAAATAGATAACAATAGATAAATTCTAAATCTAATACAATCATTTATTTATTTATACAAACAGAACTTTTACATATTGCTTAAAATAATTTAGAATAATCACAAAATAATCTATTTTGTTGTACAAATTTTGAATTCGATACAAGATTAGCACACTTGAATTAGAATTTATTCTCTGAGGGATGATAACTTTCCTCAGCACATATGTTACTTGTCAACGATCTCATATGCTTGCGTTAATTTTTCAAACACGTAACATAAATGAAAAACCAAGAGAACTTATTTTGGAAACTTAACTGAATTCCTACTTGAGCCTTTCTCTCTTGTTTTAATTCCTTACACAAATTCTTAAGGTTTGGAGCCTCCTTTTAAGTTGAGTTCTTGATCTTGATATTTAAGAATAAATTAAGGGAACACCTTTAAGAGGCCCAAATAATGGATAAATTCTTTTTCTTAAGAGAGGGTCCAACCTCTCTCAGCCCGCTCTAAAAGAACATTCATTAGCTAAACTATAGAGGACCCTATTCGGATAATATTGAAAATCCTCTAATTTGATCCTTGTTTGGCATACATTATTTCAAAACTCATTTGAAACCACACATTATTCAATAAAATAATATTTTCTATTACATCAATAAATTTTCATTACTTTTTAACCACATATTTCCCATCATATCACTATTTAAAATACATTATTTCGTCAATGATGTCCATCAAACACACCCTACATTATAATACACAAAGGACATATAAAAGATATAGTAAATGGACATCATAGTCCATGTATACATTTATTTTGATATGTTTCCCTCTTTTTATTCTCTCAAAATATTCTAATTCTAACAGCCACCAAATCAATCATATATCCACATGCCCACTGGCAATATGGATGAACCACACTTTGTCGTTGACTTTCGTTGACATACATATCTGAAAGTGAACACACATCTGCTTTGCAACTTTGGCTTCATTAAAGCAATGAGAGAATTTCAACAAATGAAGTGCTAGGCTACGATGTCAAAACCTTGAACACACTTCTTCCACAAGGAAATAGAAATTCTATTTTTCCATGCGATGCAACCCATCCAAAATCGATATCGTGGATTCTAACCTAATGTGTCGATGATGGACTATAAATAAATGTCAATTTAGATATTAAGATTGAAGTTGGACAAGGTATTATAATCATTATGATTTTAAAATATTAAACAAGGTTTCCCATTTTATTTATACTTAGTGGATTTTGAAGAAAATTGATGAAACATGTGATTAAAAAGTTATCGGTCACATAAATACGTAGTTAACACTAATTGTTGACTTGACTTAAATTAAAATTTTAATTTTAATCCCTATTAAATAAGAGCTTAATTTAATAAACATTAATATGTTTCGAATCAACGAGTCTATATGTCATTTTAAGATATAGCCAATAAAATGTGTTGGGTTTGTGACCCAAATTTGGTTGGATTTTTTATTGGAAAAATATTGTTTCATTTATTTCGCGTGTTTTTATTGTAAAAATATTATTTTCTTTATTCCACGCATTTTTATACTATTTCCATATCTAAGAATATTATTAGGGTTCTGATATGTTTCCTTTACATAGTTATTACAGACTATCAGAAACACAATTATTGAAATTATTTCTCCATTATAGTTGAATAAAATCTCAAATCCCTCTGCCAAATTAAATTCCTGTCTTTGTTTTCATCTTATTGTGGTGATCAATACTTCATATCTTGTCGTATAACCTTGTTTAGCACCCCACCTCACTCCAACCCACCCCAACAAGTGGTATCAAAGATTTGATTTTTTTTAATTTGTTCAAAGTTCTTGTTCTTGATGGCAATCATGAAATATAATATTTTGCTTTCAAATCGCAACACTATATTCTTGTTGTGAATGGTGA
Organism: Fraxinus greggii; assembly: GCA_903798315.1. Taxonomy (NCBI): domain Eukaryota; kingdom Viridiplantae; phylum Streptophyta; class Magnoliopsida; order Lamiales; family Oleaceae; genus Fraxinus; species Fraxinus greggii. Next base: position 9,024 of record CAIGRK010266497.1, on the reverse strand, counting down.
ATGATGTTACCAAAAATCGTACATGTTGATTTTCGAGCTTAACGACTGGGAATGAGCATGAAAAAGATTTTTCGGTACCTGAAATAAAAGCATTGAGGTGTGTCCTCATCGCCCCTCCGATGCTTAAGTCAGAAAGAGAATTTGAGAAAAGATGTATGTTGGAAATTATGTCAAAAACGTACCTTGATAATGAGCTGGAATGATGTATTTATAGAGGTATGTGGTACACTCCTGGTGGGATTACACTGTTGAAATCCCTAGGAATTCTAACATCCTTAAAAGTTACAACTTGTTTGATTCTACATTTTCCAAGTGTTTGGATTAAGATAGAACTTTGGTGGTAGAGTCCCTTCTAGATGGGGTGGCATACTAGCAGCAAGACTCGAATCCCTTGGAAAGTCGTAACTTCGAAGAGGTCTAAAGCCACTGGGAGAACCACTTCCTCGAAGAACATACCCGAGGAGTATAACCCGAGGAGATAACTCATTGCTCATGGGGAAGATATGTTCCTCTAGCTTGAAGGTGTTCGGGATACACAAATTGGGATGGTCACTGGCCCTCTTGCATCCAGGCCAGAGGCTCATGGTCGAGGTTCTGGGGTGGGGTGCATATTCATTGTAAGGAACGAGCACTACTCCTCGAGCGATGTGGTTGAGGTCATGCCTATTTAAAGATGAAAGGCATGATCAATCCTTAGAGAGGCATGATCAAACTAAAATAAGGCATGATCAGCCTTTTGACAGGCATGATCAGCCTAAAGTCAGGCATGGTCATCCTTTTAAGAGGCATGATCAACCTTTTGATAGGAATGATTAGCCTTTTAATGGGCACAATCAGCCTAAAGTAAGGCATGATCAACCTTTTGATAGGCATAACCAGCCAAACTAAGGCATAACCAGCCTAAAGTCAGGCATGATCCGTCTTTTGAGAGGCATGATCAGCCTAAAGTAAGACATGATCAGCCTAAAGTCAGGCATGATCAACCTAAAGTAAGGCATGATCAGCCTCTTGATAGGTAAGATCAGCCTATAGTCGGGCAATATCAACCTAAAGTTAGGCATGATCAAACTTTTAATAGGCATGGTCATCCTAAAGTAAGGTATGATCAGCGTAAAGTCAGGCATGATCATCCTCAAGTAAGGTATGATCAGCTTTTTGAGAGGCATGATCACCCACTTGATAGACATGATCAGTGCTTTAGAGAGGTATGATCAGCCTAAAATAAGGCATGATCAACCTATCGAGAGGCATGATTCGCCTAAAGTCAGGCATGATCAGCCTTTTAAGGGACATGATCAGCCTAAAGTCGGACATGATCAGCCTAAAGTCGGCATGATCAGCACTTTAGAGGCATGATCAGCACTTTAGAGGCATGATTATCCTTTTAAGAGGCATGATCAGCCTAAAGTTAGGCACGATCAGTCTGCCTTTAATGAGTGTGCTCAAGGCAAATAAGGTTTACTAGTGGATGGTTGCCACGTGGCCCCGATTCCTAAGCCAAATATTTATTGCATTGGATGATTCCCATGTGTCTAAGATGGATAGCCAGGATAAAGGGAACTTTTGACTTCCTCAAACCTCTATAAATACACCCTACCCCCATACCATTTGTCACTTTACACTCCAATCCTTGGACAACCTCGGGTTTAGAACTAAGATAAGAGCTCGTGACTCTTAGATAATTTAAGCTTCTAAGTTTTTATTCCTTATAGTGGTGATTCCTCGGATCGAGTTCTTCACCCGATGATGTAGGACATTCCATAATTCCAATGGCCATCCCTTTAGATAGTTGCTAGTTATCCTGATCTTCATTCTAGGTATAAAGAGTACGAGATGATCAAGATCGCTAGGGAGTACGGATTGATGCCCTCGTGCGACGTTAGATTTCCAGGGCCCGAGGATAGAGTTATAAGTGCACAGAATGGGGAGTTGGCTGTTTTCAAAGATGTTCTTAAGGGAAGGATGAGGTGGTCCCTCCTCCCATTCTTCATTGAGTTCCTAGTCGAGTACAATATGTGCCCCGGCCAACTTGTTCCGAATGGGTGGAGAATGATAACTTATTTTTTATAGCATGCCGAGCTCTATCTATAAGCCCAAAGCTCGACCTCTTGAGAATGGTCTTCGAGCTCAAATTCCTCCCAAGTTTCAACTGCTTTGTTTACTTGTCTACCCATGGTAGATTTAAGATTCGAAAAATGTTGAGCTCACTGAAAGTATGGAAAAGAAGTTTTGTTTCATAACTCATCAACATCCTGACCATCCATTCAGCCCTAAATGGATGGTGCCTGATATTGCTCAATTTAACTAGGGGCAGGCATACTTTGAAGTGTTCAAAAGCGATAGGCATAGGCTAGAAGACCTCAAACATCTAGCTTATGGCTTGGATCACCTCATCGGTGATGATATCCTCAATATAGTGAAAGCAAAAGGCGTCGAGGGTAGGGTACTATCATGTAGTAATTCATAGTCATTATGATCACGACATCAGGCAGCTAACTTGTTTTCATTTTTGTGTTCATAAAGCTTGAGATGACAATTGACCCGTCCGCCCTTAAAGCTGCAACCATAAGGAAACCACCGGGAGTTCAGGTTCGAGCTTCGGGTCTGAAGAAGAGTAAGAAGAGATCTCGGGGATCAGAACTCAGCTGTGGCTGTGATGGGTCTTGGGGAGTCTTCGGGCCACCAGTCTCAAACACCAGTGCAAAAAACCTCTGACGTGTTCCCCGAGGACTAAGAGAAAGCCTTCTGTTTCAAGAAATACCCCCGAAGTGGTTGACCTTGAGGACGAGCCGTACCGCCAACAAGTTCGTTGCTCGAAGACTATAGAAGATGCATACTATCCTGAGTATTGTGGGTCATTACAGAACAAACATTGACGTTGATGTCAGGATGAACACTCTCGAGGCCATGACCATGAAGGTGAGATAAATTTGTTCACCCTCGGCTTATGTTTTAGATACATTGCTCTTTCTCAGGTATTTCTTTTTAGACATTGAGCATGGGCCAGGGTCTGGTGCTACGGGGTATGGATGATGCTCACAAAATGGCTGACTTGGTTGAGGCCATCGAGAGGCAGGAAAAAAGAATTGCAGAGCTCGAGGACAAACGTCAAGCCAAAGACTAAAAAATGGCCATTCTCGAGGGTCAGCTCAGGAAAGCTTGTGATGAGATTGGGGTGGCCAAAGATGAAGCAGAGGATGCTAAGCTCGATCTTGTGTAGAAGACGAAGGAATTTGATGACACGATTGAGGACTTCATAAAGTCTAAGGAATTTTCTGCCATCAAGGAAGAATATGTGTTGGCCTCTTATAACTACGTATTCAACCAAGCTCGTGCATACTTCTGGGCCCAACATCCCGACTTTAATCCCGATGACTTTAGGGTAGTTCCTGATGTCACTGATGGCCTCGAACTTTCTTCGTCCGAAGAGACAATGGTCGACGATTGTGCCGATATTGAAGATGATGCTGTTGATAGGCCCTCGAGCCCCGATCTTGATTACAACTTATCTTTTTACTTTGTAAATTCTATTTTGGTGATATATATTGCTCAATCAAGGCTCAAACATTGTCCTTTTGTACTTTTTTCTATCTTGGATGTGTGTACGTTCAATCACTGATTTTGAACATGTTAAATAATCAAGTAAGGAACTGGAGGAGATTTAGGCTGTCAAGCTCGAGCAACTTTATTTTAAATAACAATTTTAAAACAAAGTTAGGAACTCCAGGAGCTTTAGGTTGTCAAGCTCGAGCAACTTTATTTTAAACAATAATTTTAAAACAAAGTTAGGAACTTGAGGAGCTTTAGGTTGTCAAGTTCGAGCAACTTTATTTTAAATAATTATTTTTAAAAAGAGTTTGGAACTCGAGGAATTGTAGGTTGTCAAGCTCGAGGTGTTCAAGGCTCTAATTAATCAAATTTGAAAGTTCGATGTATATTCCCGAGCATTATAATATCTCAAGGAACAACGAGACGCAATATTTTTGATATAGTCAAACTACAAGCTCGAGTTTTCATAGTATGGTGCTAGGAGAATCTGAACCAAGTTATTTTGTCATTCAGTGCCGGGGCAAAGCTTGAAATACTTGCACGGGGAAAGGCTTGAAAGTTCTTACACGAGGTAAGGCTTTTAGGTACTTACTCGGAGCAAGGATTGAAGGTGCTTGCACGAGGTGAGGCTTTGAAGGTACTTGCTCGGAGTGAGGCTTCGAGAAGCTTGCTCAGGGCAAGGCTTTAAAGGTGCTTACACGGTGTAAGGCTTTGAAGTACTTGCTTCAGGTAAGGCTTTGAAAGCATTTGAGGTTAAGAATATTTTATTTGGGATGAAATCCCGACTCTAATTATTCTAGCAAACGCATCTTTTCCAAATACCGAATGTGGGCACGCAGGCTCGACTACTTAAAAAGTAAAAATACGCAGGGCATGCAAACTCGACAAACTGAAAAGTAAAAAGACGTGGGCATGCAAGTCCGACCAATTGAAAAGTAGAAAGCAAAAAGAAAAAATCACTAAGTGAAAGTAAAATAAGCTACTTGTAATAAATCTTCAAACTATCAACGTTCCAAGGTCTGGAGAGTGGTCTTCCCGAGGTATCTCTTAAGTTGTATGCTCCTTTGCGGACTGTCTTATAATTTCAAAGTGTCTTTCCTAAATAGCTCCTAGCTTGCTTGGGGCATGTTCTGCTACTTTAGCTCTACTCAACACGAGATCTCCAACCCTGAACTTCGTGGACCTTACCCTGATGTTGAAGTGCTTATCTGTTCTGTTCTGGTAAAATATAACCCTTATAGAGGCTTTTTTCTTACTTCTTCAAGGAGGTCAAGGTACTCTATTGTGTACTTCTCAAATCTGGGTTCAAGCCTCCTGAGGCTCGATAGTCTGGTCTCAATTGGAAGGGTATCTTCCACACCAAATGCCAACATGAAAGGGGTCTCTCATGTTGTGGTCTTGTGGCAAAGTATAGAAGGTAGCTCTTCCGACCAAGCTCTTCGAGCTTTCCCAAGCCTCTTTTGGAGGTCTTGCAAGATAATTCGATTTGAAACCTCGACTAGGTTATTGCTTTAAGGATGTACAACCGATATCAGGCGGTGGTCAATCCCCAAGTTAGAGTAAAAGCTCTTGAACTGTTGGTTATCAAATTTTTTCTTGTTGTTAGTTATAAGGACCTTGGGTATTCAGAACCTACAAATGATGGACTTCCAAATGAATGACCTCAGCTTGGGCTCCGAAAGAGTGACCCACTTGGTGAAACATTCCACAGCTACGGCAACAAATTTCAATTGTCCGTGGGCGAGTGGAAAAGGACCAAGGATGTCCATGCCACATTACTTGAATGAAGCTGCACAATGAATGGGGGTGAGCTCCTCATCCGAGGAATGGATGGCGTTGTCAAACCTCTAATTGTCGCATTTCTTAATGTAATCCAGAGCATCCGTCTTCATGGTAGGCCAGTAATATCCGTATCTTATAAGTTTAAAAGCTAGAGCACGAGCTCCTTGATAATTCCCGCACACACCTTCGTGGACTTCTACAAGGACTTGGGCATCGTCTGAAGGTTTGAGGCACCGGATGTATGGAAGAGTGAAACTTCGATGAAATAAAACTCCCCTAATCATGCAATACCTTGGTGCCCAAGCTCGAATACTTCTTGCCAACCGCAGATCATCTAGTAAATTCCCATTAGTTATAAAATCAACTATTGGGCCTATCCAACATGACTCATGCTCAATATCCATGACGGAGGATGCTTGACTTATGCTTGTCTCTATTTCAAACTTGACATGAACCGTTTTGTCAAGACCATCAATTCCCATGAACACGAGCATCCGCCTTACATTGGTTTGGGAAATCTTTATAATTTCAGAACTTCTGAATCGTCTTTGAAGATCGTGAACTCTAAGGTAGTATAGGCTCATCTTCTCATCCTTTCTTTCAAACATCTCCTCAATCTGGCTGACCACTAGCTGTGAATCACTGAAAATTTTTATGTGTTCAAGCTCAAGATTAATGGAAAGCTCGTATGCAATTATGACAACTTTGAACTCTGCTTCATTTTTTGTAGCATCGAATTCAAATCGGAGTGCACATTGTACTTTTATACGTCTGTCTAGGCTGATGAGTATGACTCGCCCAAGAAATTTGATGCACCATCTACAAATTTGATTTTACTACATGTCATCCACATAAGCCTCGATATTTTTCCCAATCATCCTAGTAAAGATTTTGTTCATAAGTCTCTGATAAGTTGTTCTATATTCTTCAACTTAAATGGCATGACCCTATAACAATATATGGTCGAGTCAGCTATAAATGACGTTTTTTCCTTATCTTCGTCGGCTAGAGGATCTGATTATATCCAGAAAATGCATTGAGAAAACTATACAATTTGTGGTCTGTCGTGCTGTCCACGAGGTTATCGATCCGGGATAGGGGATAACTATCCTTTGGGCATGCCTTGTTAAGATCTTAAAGTCGATACACACTCTCCATTTGTTGTTGGCCTTCATGGCGAGTTCGATGTTGGTGAGCCAGTCGGGGTACTGAACTTCTCGAATAAACCGATCATTGATCAACTCTGCTCGGGTAAATAACACGATCATGGACTTTGACGGGTTTTTTGACAGATGTGAAGGCATCACATCTTATGCCATATGTGCAAGCAAAGATGGCTGCCATTATGTCAAGGTTGTTTTTCTGAAGTCTTTCCTTGTTGAACTTTTTCATGAAGTTACGCAGGGATTCATTCGGTCCTTATCTGAGCTGCATGAGGGATGTAGCTGTCTTCTTGATGCACTTAATACTAGCAAAGAAAGTGGAAAACTTGTCGGCCAAGTCAGAGAATGAAGCTTTGGAATTAGGCTCTAGGGTAGAGAACCAATCCCTAGCAGTGTTGGTCAAAGTTTGTGGAAAAGCTTTACACATCATGGGATCCGAGGCCACCTGTAGATTCATGACATCCGTATATACGTTGAGATGATTAATATGATCAGTTATCCCATCACAATCTTTCATGCGGGGTAGTTTGAACCTGTCTATGAGTGGATATGGAGCACTTCTGGTGTGAATAGTGTTAGGGGTAAATTTTGTCATTTTTTAGGTGTTGTTTTGTAGTCCAGCTATGATTCCATCTTATATGATTTTGGCTAATTCACTTAAGTCCATGGCAACCAACCTCGAGGCCGAGGCCACTGGGGATACACTCGAGGGCCGGATCCACCATTATCATGAACTTTGCAAGTATTCTGAGCTCGAATATCGGCCATGAACCCTCCCGATTGTCCTACTGTCGATGTCGACAAATTTTCCTACGCCGAATGGCATTGCTTTGGTTTCGTAATTGAGTCTACATTGCAACTTGTTGATGAATTTCTTCGAAGGCACATGCATTAACCACCTATGGTTGGGCAGTTGGTACCACAGATGATTCTTGTTGATGAGCTGGAGGCTCCACAACGGGTTGTGGGTCTGGTGCAAATGAGCTCGCTAGAGGAAGACCTGAACGTGTGTTTACCATAGCTTTTGGCACCGATTCCCATAAACGGCTCCAATGATGCTACAAAAATTGTACCTATTGATTTCCGAGCTTGATGACTGAGAATGTGCACGAACAAGATCTTTTGGTACCTTAAACAAAGGCGATGAGGTGTGTCCTCGTTGCCCCTCTGATGCTTGAGTCAGGGAAAGAATTTGAGAAAAGATATGTGCTAAAAATTATGTCAAAAATGTACCTTGATAATGAGTTGGAATGATGTATTTATAGAGGTAAGTGGTACATTCCTGGTGGGATTTCACTGTTGAAATCCCTGGGAATTCTAACATCCTTAGAAGTTATAGCTTGTTAATTCTGTAGTTTCCAAGTGTTTGGATTAAGATAGAACTCTGGTGGTAGAGTCCATTCTAGAAGAGGTGGTATACGAACAACATGACTTGAATCCCTTAGAAAGTCATAAATTCGAGGAGGTCTGAAGCCACTAGTGGAACCATTTCCTCGAGGAACATACCCGAGAAGTATAACCAGAGGAGGTCAACCATCGCTCATGGGGAAGATATGTTCATCGGGCTTGAAGGCACTCGGGATACACAAATTGGGATGATCAGTGAGCATTTGAGTTGTATACATGTGGATGGATTTAGATGATACATTGTTGGAAATTGAAAAGATGTCGTCCTCAACTTGATAGACGAATGAGAAACAACGTAAAGATTGGAAGGCACTTTCATAAATTAAACTACAACTTTTGAATAACATTCTTTAGAATGTTTGAAAAGCGAAAATGACAAATGACAATTGTGCATAACTAGGAATCTAACCAACAAATTATACATGAAGCAGCATTTGTATTCTCATTACATGACAGAAGGCGAATCGTTGGAAGATTACCGACAATCGTTGGAAGATTACCGACAATTTTGAACAGCTACATCAACTCCCTCACATTATCAGATGTAAGATTAGCATGCCACCATACAAGCTCAATAGGCCATCATACTACCTCAACACAAAGTGATTCAAGCAAACAGGCGGCGATGCAAGCTTACCAGAATGTCTTCTACGCCCATTTGTATGCCCACTTCCCTCTTTCGCCTCCTCCGTAGCAGTAGTTGTTATTTTTTCAGTTAATGATGAATTTTATCTCATTTGCTTTACGATGGATGTTTATTATCGCTTCATGATTATTATTTTTTGCTTTAGTTTGCTTCATGATGAATATTTCGCTACAATTTCAATTTTATGCGATTTCCTTTGGGTAATGCTTTATATTTCATTCTTTTTGCCAATGGTTGTTTTAATTCCCTACATCGTGTTCTTTTTGCTTATGCCGAAAAGGGGAAAACATATGTACGATGATATGCATGCTTGACTTGTATAAGAAAGAGTGAATAACATTATATGAATGCTTGATTATTGCAAATCATCTTTTGTTTATCATAATCAAAAATGGGGAATTTGTTGACCTACGATCAATCTTATGTTTGATTATAACAAACAAAGTATTTTTATATATCTAACATTTATATTCGAGT
>CAIGRK010266495.1:0-12538 GCA_903798315.1 Fraxinus greggii | reverse complement strand
TTTTTTTTTTTTTTAAATTCTTGAGATCGTTTTTGTTTGTCATTTTAGTTCGATGAAAAGTTCTAACTTAACTTGTTTGGTGAAAATTTTAATCAATATAACAGAGTAAGAAAGAAAGGGACGTGGTGGTAGAGTGCAAAGGACATGATGCTGCAAAGATATGTAAAATTGACCATGCTCATGGGTAAGCCATCTAAGAATATATATACATATACACATGCACATGTGTGTGTGTCATATGTGGTGTTTAGTATTAGCTAGGGACACATGGAGGTTGCTTCCATTATACACTATAATCTAAGGTACTTTTATAGCCTCTAGGTTGTACTTGTTAGTGCCTACTCATTTTACCTTTTGAACTCGATTAATCTCGGTTTTGTAACATCCTTTGACAAAGTGAAAGGAAAATGGTTAAATTAGTTGTTAATGCATTTGATGTGTTGTAGGACTTATGTTTGGTCATACTAAAANTATACACATGCACATGTGTGTGTGTCATATGTGGTGTTTAGTATTAGCTAGGGACACATGGAGGTTGCTTCCATTATACACTATAATCTAAGGTACTTTTATAGCCTCTAGGTTGTACTTGTTAGTGCCTACTCATTTTACCTTTTGAACTCGATTAATCTCGGTTTTGTAACATCCTTTGACAAAGTGATAGGAAAATGGTTAAATTAGTTGTTAATGCATTTGATGTGTTGTAGGACTTATGTTTGGTCATACTAAAATAAGAAATGAGCCAACAACTGGACGATAAATTAAGGAACGATGACTTAGATGATTGAGATATGTTTTGCATAGATCTAAAGAAGCTTCTAATGCAATCTCAATTCAAGAAAACCAAAAGAGGGATGGGCAGACCATATTAATATGGTCATCGTAGTTGTTAAGGATCTAGTTGCTTTAGAGTCTCCAGTATATCTAGCAATGAACCAAATACCACATAAATAAATATTCATTATAGCCGACTCCAAATTTACTGAGAACAAGGTTTAGTTTGGTGTTGTTTCATACTATGTGAATGAATGTTGCATGGTAGATGGGTAAATATTGAGCTTTCTATCAATATATACAAGGTGCAATATCTACACGTTATTATCCGGGGTTTAAAAATGGGCTCTTTCTTTTTTCCAGCATTGCCCCTTGGCTAAGTTGCTTTCTAATTGTGTTCATTTAATAACAGGTGGCAGAAGGACGTCATGGGTATGCTTGAAGAGAAGCGTGCAAAGGACCGGGTTTCAGTTTCTTTTGTATGTGAGACACTGAAAGCCGAGAACGCAGCCGAGGAGCATATCCGGAAGTTCATGCCTAAGTTAGTTGGGATGGACGCAGTTGGTAAGAATTACAAGAACATTCTAAACTTTTGAATGTTTAAGGCTGTCCGTTTGCTTTGAAAAACTAGATAATGGTGAAGGTTAGTCTTACCTGGTTTTCACATCATTTATAAGCCATTACTAGAAGTTCTTGAAAACCTCAAACTTATTATTGATTACTATTCCGAAAGGAATTTCGATAACCTACCTGTAATATAGATATTTCCGTTTCGATACCCAAGAAATAGAAAAGCTAATAAATTTCTACCTCCCAAAATTTCTCTCAGAATTTATTTCAACTATGATCTCTGTTGACTTGCATGTGTGAACCCCAAAATTATTTGTGACTGTCTGACTGATCAAATCATTTTGCTCGGATCTTTATTGACTTATTTATGTCTGTGAACCCAAAATCACCCCTCCCCAACTCCGTTGAGAGGGGGTTGGGGAGAGAGTGCATTAGGACTTACATCTAGCTGAAACTGGTCCATGACCGGTGGATGGGGATGCGCTGCAAGGTACTTATAGTCACTTATATGATCCATTTGGTTATTCTCTCCCTATTCCCCTACCCCCTGGTGGGTGCGGTTGTGCCCCCTAATACTATTGGATGATCCATTTAGTTCTTCTCTTAACCCTCCGCCATGCGGCCGGAGGGTGGAGTGGGGGTAGTATCCTTTACATGATGATACTTGATGCTTGAGGTGCCAGTTTTGACTCATCTTGCCAAATATTAACGAGAAGTCTTCTCTTGCAGTCAACATTGGCCCAATGAGCATCACCGGCATGGACTTTGAAGCAGAGACCGAACAAGAGCACAATCAGCAGAATACGTGATCTTAATGGTGCCCTACTCTTTTTGAAGACAATATAATAGCCAACTCTCGCTTTCCATTTTGATCTAAATGTTATCGATTGTCTTGTACACTTGTCTCAGACTAAATATTGCATACTCGTGGACTCGATTGCAACATAAAAGTACCAAAAAGGATGGCCACATTTAGATTCAAAGTAGCTCCCATATTACTATTGGCGTATTTGGTTAGATGGACTGGATGCTATTGGAAGGTATAATTATTCTGGGTGAAGAAAATATGATTCTGCCATGTTTAGTATCATTGGTTGGACAATAATATACAGTATAAAAGAAGTTAATTTTTTATTTATACACCATCCAATACCACTACCCATTGGATACTCTATTAATTTCTTATCGTAAGAAAAATCGAGTTCCAAATAAATAGCAGTACAAATTGAAAGAAGCCGTGAATGAGAATGGACCTCGTTCTTTAAACTGAGACTGCACAATCATGTCATATACCCCTACAAATAACCGACCTATTGATACACCGAGGACGAAAATGCGTTACTTCTTTTTCCTTTTAATTCTATCAAAAAATGTTCGTGCATGTGTGTGTTACCTTCATGTGCAAACGATGTTGGGTGTGTACCTTCGTGTGCAAGAGATGTTGCCTTGGCATGCCTGATTATGTGCTTGTCGCGTTCAGTACTTGTGTCAAAGTACTCATGTCAAATATGTCTTGAAATTAAGTAATGTCATTCAATATCACTCGTATCAAACACCAATATAAGTGACAATTGCGTGATATTAAATAATTGATGCACTTCAATGTAATATTACATTATTCATTTAATTGAACATATCAAATGTAGTCACCTAGAGCAGTGTTAAATAGCATTATTTCTTGAAATTTGCAAGAATGTTTCGAGAATAACACAAATGACTTTTGGTACAGTAATGGCGTCTCTGGCTGAGAGGAATTGAACAATATTGAAAAAAAGAAAGACTAAAATCCTGTCTAACACTGAATAATAAAAATGCATTGAGAATAATTCTTTGTAAGTCAAATTAACAAGAAAGTAAACTAAATTTTAAATAATGATCAAATGTTAAAATAGTCTCGTTCAAATTCAACATTCTGAAGGTCATACAAAGAGAGAATACATCGTTTCCATGAACATCTCGATAAGCAGCAATAGTTAAAACGGAATGGTTATCAAACAGCACTCGAATCTCGACTGGTATGCCATTAGAAGAAATAAATTTCAAAGAAGCACAATCTGAGGACAGCAACTTTCACAAGATTAAGCTTTCCCGAACAAGCTAGTATTGTCCGGCTCACCTACTTCTATATATAACATCAATCACTTCCACAATATGCGCACTTCGTGTCATAATACCTGAAGAATACAGAGAACATGATCAGCTAATATGTGAAGTAGCATAAGCAAAGTCAATAAAAAAATAAGTTTATTGTCTTGTCCAATCCAACTACGTTCACATGCACTTAGCATGGCGAAACAAGATATTAATATTACATAACATAAAGAAAAGTAGCACACGCAAAGTTGATATGAAGAAGAAGCATAAGAAAAGTTTGCAAGAAATTCAACATCGTGAAAAGGAGAGGCACAATAGAAGTGCTTAATCGAGCCAAGTTCAACATATAGAAGTATAAGAGTGTCTAAATCACAATATCAAATTCATATTATCGCATCATATACATACTTCCATATAAAACTGTTGATCTTATATGACAACCCCCACCCAAAAATTAAAGGAATTAGATAAGCGTACAAGTATAATGGGGAGAAAAGGCAGCAGAAGGGAAAAAGAGAGAATGCCATCTTGAAAGCTAGAAATGAGAACATTAGAAAACGAAAACAAAACCTGATCAAAGATGCATGTTGTGAAAATAAAACATCACCACTCAGACGCTTCATCTGTATCAGACAAGGGCAAGAGGGTACAAATCCCAAGCACGTGCCCATTAAGGCAGACATAATACTCAATGCAATCTTCATAAGCACCCAACCTACAGCTTGCACTTGCTGGTATCATCTTAGCTTGCAGCATGTTCCACAACTTCGCTTTACAGTATGGACATAACTCTGTAGGATGTAGTGGTGTGCTCCTGTTAATCAGCAATTTTCGTACCTTCGATGTCGCAAAGGATTTAAATATTCCTCGGAAAATCCCAACATCCCCTTCATCCCCTTGGTCAAGATGTTCACAGGGATCAGACACGTATAAAACATCAGTTCTACACTGTGGTAATAAGAAGCTCTTCCCTGATGTTCTCGAGAACCTTGTTCTGTAGACAAAGTGGCCAGGAATGTGAATGTTATTGAATAAGCCACCCTTCTCACATCCAGAACAGTATATGAGTAGCTTTCCGAGTGCTCTCCAGTTACCATCAACAATGTGACTTCCACTAGATTGCAAATCAAGCATCATTTTAGGAGCTCGTGTCTTACAAAACTCCTTCCAGAGGAGTCGTTTGGCAAGATCGTCAAACCATTTGCATACACAAGAAAGTGTTGCAACCAACTTAGGGTTCCACTTTAATTGATTAAAAACCAGGAATATCACTTCCTCAGTAAGATGCCCTTTTGTGCAAAGACAACTTGCAGAGTGTATGCAGCGGTATTGCTTTGTGATAATCATTGTCTTCACCTGGAAATGGTAATAGAAAAAATGATAAATAGCTCAATGTTGAGATCTCAAACTTGAAGTGCATCTGAATTTGTCGACCAGACAAGTGGAAACGTCATGAATGGTGAAACAGAATTCCATTTTTAAGGACCTAATGATGTTCCCAGTAAAATAAAGTCAAGAAAAGGTTGATGAAGCATTGTACAATGTTAATTGCCAAAAGAAACCAAAATCTTAAAATCTTGTTGTTCGATAAATTTCATTATCCTTTTAATTAGGAGTAAATTAACATTAAACATTATCCTATCTCACATTGTATAAAAGAGAGAATTGGAAGAATATCAATTGTAATCAGAACCACAAGGGGAAACTAAACAGCAGGAAGTTTCCCAAAACTATAGACATCTCAAATTTCATTCTTAAGCATTTCCATGGTTAAAACTTAAAGCACATGCTGCAAAGTTGACATTTATGATAAACTCTAGATTGTCAGTTGAAAAGCATGGAAACTCCTCCAAGGGTGGGGGTCAAGTACTAGTGTCCGACATGTCTTGTAGGCCAGCTCATGTTTAATTAACACACCATATGGCGATTGTCCTACTTTAATGTTAATTTCTCAACATACAATGGCCACCAGGTTCGCATATTCTAATCAAAGCTTCAAAATGAGTATTAATTATATTGAAAAACAAGAAGTTATAAAAATAACGATATAGCATATAAATGTATAATTTTATTTTCATTTGCGTTCTATGATCTCAGAGTCCCACGTCCATATCCATGCCTAAAAGATTGTTAGTCTCCCTCCCTATCAGAATCTCACTACAAAACTAAATCCAGATCAGATAATGCGGCCAGATATCTTTCGATTCAATAGAAGAGAAACACAAGTCTACAGTGCCCATCATTGAACCCAAAACATAATTCCTTTTCCCAAACCATATTAATGTCGAAATTTGTTTGAGAAAAGGGAACTATAAAAAACTACAACACAAGGAAAATCAATAAAAGACTACACCTAAAACCTCATATGCAATAGACAGCAAAACAAAAAAATAAAAATAAAAACTTAAAGCTTTGCAAAAGAAATTATTTTACCCAACTAAAATATCATGCAATAATCCATAAAACCTGCATTAAGAATACTCCACAGAACTCGAACCTAAACCATATTAGAACAAACCCACTTTAATTTAGGACAATTACCCAGAAAAAGTATTTTCTCTATCTAAAAACAGTTCTGAGACAACCCCTGTATAAAAAGCTCAAACGAAAAATATCAATAATAACTTAAAGTTTGATTGCCAAGAAAACTAATAGCAGGACTGTGTTGGGATTGTGATGTACTCGAAATCAAGACAGTAAATTCTAACCTGAGCTCAAAAGAAATCATGTACCCAACTAAAATATCATGCAATAATCAATAAAACCTGCAGTGATGATAACAAATTCGATACTCCAAAAACCCCAAACTTAAACCACATTAGAAGAAAAACCAACTTCATATTTAGCACAATTAATTTGCTTCCATCTAAAAACAGTTCTAAGACAATATGGAAACTTCCACAAAAAAAAATATTAAAAATAAAAATATAATGTTTGATTTCCGAAACAAACAAACAATACCAGGACTGGATCTGGATGGACTTGAAATCAAGCCCCGAAATTCTAACCTCAGCTCAAAAGCAGTTCACTTTCAGCATCAGCCCACAGATCATATGCAAACTAGCAACCTAAGACAAGAAGATTTTAGGGATTCTAACCTAATGCAAAGGGCAAAACATAATTCACATAAAATCGAGAAATTACCTGGAAAAATACAAGTAATGCTTAGAGTTTTTCTGGTCCAAGGTAACAATTACGGGGTCAAAGTTGAACTTACTATGCAATTTTGCAAAGCAGAATAAAGTGATGAAATGGGTTCTATGATGAAGTATACGGCCACTTGCTGTTTCTTAAACTAAACAGTAGACGAATTATTTAAGTCCACGCGAAAATCCAATACGAGGAAAAATAATGTATGATTAAAATTAATTGTTAAATTTGACTTGAAATTTTAATTGAATTTTAATCTAAACCAAACAGGGGCATAGTAAGTATATGCATGTAAGTGGGGGTAGTTTTACTCGAGAGGAATTACTAGTTCATTTGTCTAAATCGATTTTTTACACGCACAAGTAAGGTTATAGTATGTCGAATGAAGTTAAGCAAAAATTAATAATAGGAGAAATCGGGATTCCTAACAACTTAATCTCATCAAATCTTTCATAAAGTTTCGAGTCTTGATTGTGTTAGTTAAAATTTAGAATAGATTTCAGGTTATATCCACTTGGTAAATTATTAATTAATTGTTAGGATAGTTTAAATTGAAGCTAGGTTTAAAAAAAATTTACAGTAATAGCGTAATCTTTGAGGTTTAAATTCATATTACTACTTATCACAATACAATACGGTACAATTACGATTTAGATGAACAAGAAATGAAAGAAATTATGCTATCTGCAGACTCTTGTGATTGATTAAGAGAAGATGAGTAAATACTTGGAATAGAAAGTTCTTTAAGAGGATTTCTAAGAAAAAGGGTGAGTTTTTTTCTCCTTTTTTTTTTTTTTTAACGACGGAAAGGGTGAAGCGTTCCTATAATTCAGCAGTAGCAAACATTATGACATTAGGGACCAAATGTCGATGTGCACAGTGCACTCACTAAACTAGTCACCATGGCATTTTCTAAGAAAGTGTAAAAAAAATATCTATTAATTAGTCAATAATACACAATAAACATGATTATATTTATTTTTATGCTTGCTTAAATAGTACAAGAATCTAGTTAAAAAGTACATTTCATTCCCCTTCTTCTTGATCCGAAAATAAAGAAAGACCTGTCAATTTTCAATTTGACACTGATTCATACGGTAGACGGTGGATTCTACAATTGAGATAATCGAGTTGGTCAAGCCACCAGCAATCCTGCAAAAAAGTAGAACGGGAAGAGAGTCCGCAAAAGATTCTAAGAGGACACCACTGTCGTGCCGGCCGAAGATTTCGAGCTGCGTTAACAAGTGACAGAGCTAATTTTTTTCAGATGGCAATAGCGGGTCTCTGCATCTAGTAATGTCTTGCTAACATAATAAATGGGAAGTTGCTTTCCTTTTTCTTCACGAACAAAAACTGGACTGACAGCCGTCTCCGATACCGCCAAGTACATGTAGAGTTGTTCCCCATCTTTTGGTTTTGACAGCAGTGGAGGTGAAATTAAGTATTGTTTGAGTTGCTGAAGCGATTTATCACATGCCGGAGTCTATTCGAAAGTTTTGTTTTTTTCTCAATATGTTATAGAATTTCTAGAATTTCTTAGAAGATCGAGAGATGAACCTGTTAATAGCTGCAAGTCTTCCAGTAAGCCTCTGAACTTCCTTGATGCAAGTTGGAGATGGAATCTTAATGATTGATTGGATTTGATCTGGGTTTGCCTCGATTCCCTGCTGGGTTACTAACCTAAGAACTTGCCAGAGGATACTTCGAATGAACACTTGGACGTATTAAGTTTCATGTTGTATTTCTTTAGAACCTCGAAAGATTGCTTCAGGTGGTCTATGTGTTGCTCTGCAATCAAGGATTTTACCAGCATGTCGTCAATGTAGACTTCCATGGATTTTTCAAGTTGATCAGCGATACGTTACCCTAGTGTTCTTGAGCCCGAATGGCATGACCTTGTAGTGAATGTGCCACGTTCAGTCACAAAAGCAGTTTTCTCTTGGTCAGTTGGGTGCATCAGAATCTGGTTATAAACCGGAAAGGCATCCATAAAGCTTAGAAGCTCATATCTAGCTGTCGAGTCGACCACCATGTCGATATGTGAAAGTGGAAAGCTATCCTTTGGACACGCCTTGTTCAAGTTGGTGAAATTGATACAGACTCTCCACTTACCATTCTTCTTTTTCACAATGACGACATTAGCGAGCAAGTCTAGGTAATAGACTTCTTGTATGGAGCCAGCTTCTATAAGTTTTTATACCTTTTCATTGATAATGCGGTTTCATTCGGGAGCGAACCTTCTTCACTTTTATTTGATCGGAATGTATTGGGGATCGACATTCAATTTGTGCGTCATTAACTCTGGATCAACACCTGTCATCTCTGTGTGAGACCGACCAAAACGGTCATGGTGTTCCATGATAAACTTGACAAGGCATTGCCTGAGCATTGGCTCTATCCTTGCCCCTATTTGAGTTTTGTGTTCTGGAAAGTCGGGATGTATATGTACTTCATCAAGCTTTTCCACATTTGGACTGTCTAGGATGACAGGCTAAAATTGCTATAAAGGACATTGGTCAGAGCGGAGTGAATTCTGGTAGCAATCTCTAGAATCCCTTTGATCACCATGAATCTCCCTTATTCCCCATTTGGTAGGAAAATATAGTACTTGATGAAATGTCGATGGTACAGTCTTCAATTCATAGATCCAGGGTCTCCCCAAGATAACATTATATGATGATGAGCTATCCATTACGAGGAATCGAGTGTGGAGGTTAACTCCTTTTCATAAACAGGAAGCAAAATCTCACCCAAAGTGTTCTTTTGTTCACCACTGAAACTGATTAGCATTGTCGTCCGATGAGTAATGTTTTCTTTCTGGAATCCCCATAGCCTTAATGGTTTCCAAAAAAAATTATGTTTGCACTGTTACCATTATCTATCAAGATGCGCTTAGTTAAGTAATTGGCGATGTTTAGAGGCATGACCAAAGCGTCATGATGTGGATTGAGTAGCTGCGTAACCTCAGAGGTCGTGAAGCTAATGATATGTGGTGAGTCAGACTCGCTTACTTAATTTACACTCGTACAAAGATGAGTTGCTCGATGTGCATGTCTTCGTGCCGCTGCCCACCCGTCGGTGATGAATTTAATAGTTCTATCATGTGTCGGCGCAACCGCTGGACTTGAGCCTTGCTTACCATGCGGTTATTGTTGTCGTCTGGGAACATTCTCTTTTCCTTTTTCAGTCAGAAGGTGTGTAAGGTGTCCACGCTTCAACAGCTCTGCCATTTCCAATCTTAGGGCAATGCAGTCATCTGTTCGGTGGCCGTGGTCTGTGTGAAACTTACACCACTTAATCTTATCACATTGTTTACTAGAGCTTCTCATCTTTCCGGGCCAATTTACTGTGCCACCCATATCCTTCAGCACTGCAATTAGTTCTACTGGTCCGATTGAAAGGTTGTATTCAGGGATCCCAACATTTGTCCTTACAAAAGGACGATTAAATGGTATAGGTAGCTTTTTGCGCTTGGTATCCCTCATATCTAGAGGAGAATAAGTACTTGTAGGCCATTTCTCAACCCTGTTTTGTTGTTGTGACTCTTCTTTAAGGGGTTGTCATCGGGTGAAATTGAAGTCAGCGTCATCCTTTTCCCATTTAATTTGGCCCAGGCTTTAGCCAAGACATCCTCCATTTGTACTACATGGATATTTGGTTAGTTCTTTATAAAAATCAGTGTCTGGTAGGAGCCCCTTTCGAAAAGAAGAAACATAAGTAGTTGGTTGCAGCTAGGAATGGAAAACTTTCTCCTGATTGAATCGTCCGATAAATTTACGAAGTGATTCGCTTCTCCTTTGCACTATATGATAGAGATCGTCGGACCGCTTCTCAAATTTTCTGTTGCTTACAAACTGCTCAACAAAAATATTAGTTAGTTGTGCAAACGACAATATAGAATTATTAGAAAGGTTTGTATACCACTGTAGGGCCGACCCCACAAGATAGGAGTCGAACCCCTTACACATGCAAGCTTTGTGAATGTCACTCAATATAGCAGCAGTAAACATTCCATTTCTGTATTGAGCTATGTGATCATCCGGATTAGCCGTCATGTCGTAAAGTTTCATGTTAGGGAAGCTAAACTTTTTGGGCATTTCCACTAAGACAATTTCGTCAACAAATGAGAGTCGGTGAAACAACTGGCTCCACTCTTTTTGATTGGTGCAGGCATCCCAGGAATACATTGAACCATGGCTTCAATCGCCACTAACTTTCATGTGAACTCTGGATCTTGTCCGTTGGTATGTTGTGGTTGTACATCTTCCGACCCTCCGTTCAGCAGTATGGCAAATTGGACGTTTGAACCAATGGTCCTAAATCCATTTTGGTCGAGTGAAGGCATTAGCCTAGCGGGAGTATGTGAACGAGACGGACGTATTAAAGTCGGATCGGACGCCAATGTTCTACCCTTTATTGAAGGTCTCGATTCTCCACACGGATGATAGCATTCTCCGCTTCTAGTCTCTCCAATTTTTGTGAATTCTGCTTTGTCAACTCGATGAGTTGGGCTAGTTGTGTAATTACTTTGCCAGAAAGAGTGGTAAGTTGAGAGTGTGTGGAGGCAGGGTGAACAGCATCCTGCTGAACACTTATCAGCTGGACTGGCTGGGTTGAATGGGCTGGCTGTGTAATGGTTAGCAGTGCTATGATATGATTTGAGCTATCTCCCTATTGCCTTATTGCTTCTACCTCCTGGCTAATCACGTGTTCCACTCCTTGACAAACCATTTTATCCAAAGTGTAATTAGTAGAGCCATCTGTACGGTGGATTTCAGAAGTTCCTGACATGGTGATTGATGAATAGTAATAGTAAGAGCTTCGTTCGTAAAAATGATTGCTAGTGTCCCATGGTGGGTTCCAAATTGGAGACGGTGGATTCTACAATTGAGAAAATTGAGTTGGTCAGACCACCAGCAATCCTACAAGAAAGTAGAACGAAAAAGAGAGTCCACAAAAGATTTTAAGAGGACACCAATGTGGTGTTGGCCGAAGATCCTGACGGTCAAGTCAATAAAGCTTATTAAGGATCATATGAATGCTAGACCAAAAGAAAGAAGAAGTAACTTAGAGTAGAGTAGTTATATCTTGTCTACCTGAACAACAAACTGATCACAGAATTTATTGTAGTGGCATAACCGCTTAGTGAGATTGACGAGGACTCTATGAGATTTTCTGATTGGTTGGAACTGAACCTGAACCTGATAAGATCTATTTGGTTGAGATACCCAGCTGTTTTTTGATAACTTCTACTTGATCTGATCAAATCATAGCATGATTTATCTTGAAGATAAATTATCAAGGATTTCGAATTGACACGTAGGTCTTGGACCGTACATTTGATCCGATCGACATAACGAACTGGGCCAAAGATGACGCGTTTATCAAGTGGACAATCTGTGGGCCTTATTTTTTGACTTGGTCCGTTTGTACTAACGGTACAATTTTTACTACTGCACATACTTGGCGAAACAGTATTAATGATGCACCTTAGATGACGAAAGTTTACTAATCCAAAGCATCACCAACTTACGCTTTGATCCGAGCGGCATGAATATTGATATCTACTATTAATAACGGGATATGTGAAATTGATGCATTGTTAAATAAATTTGAAGTCGAGTCATTTAACTGCAAATAAACTAAAATTTAGGGATTATGTGCATGTTTGACAATTATATATTATAAATATTTTTGGTCAAATTAGGTTCTATTTACATGTTGTACGGAATTTACAAATATGACACTTATTTATCAATTATTTATATTATTTATAATTTAAATTATTATAGACAATTCCTGCTTTGAAACTGAAATTTTCCCAAATGGTCACTTAAACGAGTTAAATGTTTCATTAACCATTAAACTTTGGGTTATGTCAGGGCTTACTCACCGAACTTTTATAATTGTCTCGTTCGCCACTGAACTTCACTCCGTCCAACTCCATCAC
>CAIGRK010266452.1:0-33951 GCA_903798315.1 Fraxinus greggii | reverse complement strand
AATTCACCCAAATTAATTACAATGACCCGCATCATTAAATATCACATTTAATGATTTAAACCAATTAAATTTCAACAATTCAATTACTTCCAACAATTCATAAAGTTGTTAGAAGAATTATATGATCTTCTAAAAGATATTAGAATCATTAAAGTCTTCGGAATCACGTAGATATAATATATATTTTCTTTCACACGGAATGATCTTCAATTATTTTCATTTTTTTAAACAACATATATATGGCCTGTGTAATTTATGATAATTTATATCTTAATGATAGCAAATTTGATTGATATTCAAAATCCGAATTACCAATAGAATATTTAAAACATCTTTATATGGAATTAAAAAAATTAAAAGTTTTGTTCTTATTTCTTCGTAGAAAAATAGGAACATTGGTTGACTTAAAAATGTTATATTTTAGTAAAACTTGAAGGCTTGGGAAACACCACGAGTATATGATACTCTTTTTCACTATCTATCCAACTAATAGTTTGTTAGTAAACTTCAAATAATGATAGTTTAAATTTTAATCTTGCTTTTAATATTGTAGCATTCAAAAAGAAACGCTAATTTTCAACAATGATTAGTCAATGATTGGTGTTTGTCCAACATAACAAGTAATTAGAAGATGAATTGTTGCTTCAATCCTCATTGGTTGCAAGTCCTTTTGCTGATCATAGGCTATTTTAGTTTTGATACACTCGTTTTACTCAAATCACATCGCTCTAAGGAACGAGCGCTGCTCTAAGTTTACATATATCATGACGTTCCTATCTACTTAAATCGTCATTCCATAAATTTAAACTCAGTCAGTTTCACCTTAAATATACGTCGTATGTTCTCATCTTAGAAAAATTGTGTACTCCGACTGCCTTGTGCTGCTTTAGAAGTTCTACTTTGAAAACTATCGAATGGCATGCCACATCTTTTCCTCATTTCTTCCACTGTAAGTTTAGCTCGGGGAGTTCTTTTTCCGGACACTGCAAAGGCGATAACGAGTACGTAATTAAAAATCCAGATGGTGTTTGGTGTTATCAAGGACATGCATAATACGCAGTAATGAATAACATAATAAGCAATATTTTAAATTTCTTCTTTCTTTATACTGTTTGGTGTTATCTAGTCGACCTTATGGAGCACGACAGAGATGGAACTATTTACTAGCACGTAGAAATTGTTACAGCAAAAATGGTCATCGAGTCCTTGCAACAGGGCAGGCACAGTCAGTTGTGCCTGTCAAGTAGGTTTAGGCTTGCTTAATGACACAATACAAAGATCCTATACAAATAGACTCTTATTTTAGTCAATCTTAACTCATAAAGATTCCTGGAAGAGGACAACTAGTCCCAACTTCAAAAAATCAATAAATATTAGAAGTATGAAATGATAAAAAGGTACAGTTTCTATACTATTTCTTTTTGTTCCTTCAAATCTTTTGCTAGAAAGAGTTTGATAATGACAAGTTTTGTTACTTAAATAAAAACATGTTCAACCTTTCCTTTCTTTAAATTCTTGAGACTGGGCTGGCTAGCCTCATATCTGAGTCTCATTTCTCCTTATATATACACACACAAGAAGCACCATCATATACTCAGTTTGTTCAAAAATGGAGTGCAAATCATTAGATAAGCCTAAAAACAAGCACAAGAAGGGATTGTGGTCACCAGATGAAGATCAGAAGCTGAGAAACTACATCCTGAAACACGGCCATGGCTGCTGGAGCTCTGTTCCCATCAATACTGGTATGTTAATTACTTAATCTTGTCGTCTGCCCTATGTTGGCACAATGCATGTTCGAGAAAAAAATGTGTAATAACATTGCAAACAGGATGAATTCATCTACACGCGCACCACGATAAACATAGCTAATGCTGTCTTGCTACACGAATCTGTAACCACATACAACATATGATTGGGGTTGACAAACTTTAATACAGTACTTTCGTTCTATTCTTACAAAATTTGCATTTTTATGGAAAGCTATTGCTATCTATTCTGTCAAATACTTATCATCACCATCATCATCTGGTTTTTACGAGTATATGTATACATATAAGAATATCAGTATTGTTATGATCATAACCTTTAGTTATGCTAAATGTCTTTTACGAAGAGAACATCTTTATAATCATGTTCATGACTTTGGATACACATTGGTCCAGAAAAATAACTGAATAAAATCAAAGCTGAAGACGTCTTCTACGAATGGAAACAGTACATCTCACACGAATTCGTTATCTCTGTCACACTACTTGCAATAGTTTTTGAGAACTGGTAGGATAGCTGCTACAAGTCAACACCAATAGAAGTGCTAAAAAGTAACATTGCAGTTGACTTTTCTGTTCATCCATTCATTTTATTGCTTACAGGATTAAAAAGGAATGGAAAGAGCTGCAGATTAAGGTGGATTAATTATTTAAGGCCAGGATTAAAGAGAGGAACGTTCAGCACAGAAGAGGAGGAGACAATCTTGACCCTTCATCAAACATTAGGCAACAAGTAAGACACTAAAAGCACATTTGGCACACAATATTACTCAGACAACAGACGAGATTTAAGTGAATTCATACGTTCTCCACAATCCTTAGGTTAGGATATGCTCTGACAAATTCGATAAAGTGATGAACCGGGACTGAACGTGATTAATTAAGAATAGAGACGTTTGCACTGTTCAATGCTGTCGAATTCTTCATGTACCAAATATGTCACAAATTATTAGACTTTTGAACAAAGGAACAACATTTTCTACTTTTTTCTGCAGGTGGTCTCAAATAGCACACCATTTGCCTGGAAGAACCGATAATGAGATAAAGAACTACTGGCATTCTCATCTGAAGAAAAAGGTAGCAAAACTATATGAAACTGAAACTCAGGCAAAACCAGCATTCACAGGTGGAGATACGGAAAATTTAAACCCTTCATCTACTTCCCTGAATTGGACTACTCAAAACTCAAGTTTCGATTCAATCGAATACATGGAAGGATCATTAATGGATACAGATCAATCTACTGAACAAAAGAGTCCAGCCCAAAATTTTAATTTACCCAAAATACTTTTTGCTGAATGGTTCTCATTAGATCAGTTTCATGGCAAGGATTTGCAGAATTGTAGCCTTTTCAAGAATACTTTTGACAACCCTAATACAAACTTTCAAGATGATTCCATTCTTGGTTTACTGCTTGATGATCAGACGGTTGAGAGGGAAATGCATTCAAAAGCAAACAACAGTTCAGTTGATGATATATTTTTTCCACCGTTTGACCAAGATCTGCTTTTGGATTATTTTCCTGGTGAATTCAGCATGAGTTGTGATGAAATGTATATATGAAGGGTGGTCGTGGGTGAGGAAGAAGGAAATCTATTCCACATAATCAAGAGGTTCAGCTCCCACGTTTCTTTTTTTTATTCAATTAATATTTGCTGTTTTTTATTTTGCAAACAATGGTAGATTTTATGATACAACTAATTTTAATCTTATTTTCCTTGTTGCAATACTTGTAATGGGTGTGTTACTGCCCATTAAGGTTATATTTTAATTTTACTTCTAGAAATATTTGTCGGTAATTAAAAAAAGAATTGGTAAAGTAATTAAAGTATACGAATGACTTTTTCGTTAAAAACATATTTCCTTGACAAACGTTTCGTTAATAAATACTGTAATAAAATTAAATATTAACGTAAAATTCTTTCAGGAACAAAATAGTAATTTATTTTTTCATAATAAATCAAGAAAAAGTACAAGGACATTCGAAATTATTTGTTCTTATCTTCGAAATTGATAAAATATTATGGAAACAATAAAATTTCATTGCGATCTTGACGACTTCTGATCAACGATCAAATCATCGTCTATCGTTGTCAATAACTTCACTGATGACATAGTCGTTGATAATTACTGACAGAAGTTTGTTGGCTATTATCAATAGTAAATCGCCGATGATCATCGACAAAATTTCACCATTTGCTTCATAAGCGGTTTTATTATTATTCTCGAAGCCCATCAAACGATTTTGCTTACGAAACCCAAGTTATTTGAGCTGTCTCTACTAGCGCATGTTTTCGTAGTCGTGATATGTGTAATTAAATAAATCAAATACATATAACTTTTTGTTGCACAAAAGGGCAAAATCATAATTTTATAATAAAAAATATAATTACCTCTTTTTTGATTGAAAATCACGTGGTATCTTTAGATCAAACTTAGAAAGATTGTAACAGAATAACTGTACGTTATTCCAGGAATTCAATATAAAAGGGATGTAATATGCTGGATTTTTAGTACAAATAGTATTGAGAGATCTTTGGCAACCGTTGCATTTCACTGGGTTTTTACTATTTTACATAGGTCATTAGACTAGAGTTTGCTACCCAAGTCATGTCAAATCTATAATGTTTGATCTAGACTTGTTTGCTATCGTTAGAGGTGGCAATCAAGTCGAGCGGCTTGTTGGCTCGACCGCTCGGTTCATGAGCCATTAGGGCTTGTCAAAAGATGAGCTCGCTCGACTCAGCCCATTGCCATCACTAGCTATCGTCTTTTTTGAAAATATTTGATTGATGAGAGAATTCGATTGCGACAAGTCATCATAACACCTAGGCTATAGGCACGTACCTTAAGCCATCGTGATTCTCTTTTGATTGGTAGCTTGGACGAGGCCACCTTTTGTAGGAACACATTTCCAGTCATGTAATGATGATGTTTTCAGATGACATCTTCAATGGTTTGACCAATGTGGGTGGGGCCTCGAGCCGATCTTCCTCGCTATCTTCTTTGAATTAGAATAACCTCTCTTGACCAATTCAAATTGAGCCTCTAATTGACCTGACATGGATTTTTTGATCGGACATCAATGCTGCTAACGAGCTTTAAACAATATTACAACAATCATCAATGCACCTAAAGTCTATTTATGAATAATCTATGTTTATCAAATAATTAAAAACTTATCATTTGCCTCCACTAGCTGATTTAATATCCAAACCAGTGTCTAATGATCAATCCCATTCGTTTATATGTTAAGTGAAAAATTAAAGCTTTTGAGAATAGGCTCAATTTGTATAAAAATGGCAAATTTAATGAGGTAAATGTATCATATAATACTTCAATTTTAATAAATTTATATAAATACTATAACTAAATTAGATATGCGCGCGTCTAAGGTATCATATATATAAGTGCATTCTACTACAAAACATGATAACGACAATAAATTATTGATTACACATTAAATATAACGACATCATAGATACTTACAAAAAGTAAGAAAAAAGGAGAAATGTGTCGTTACATGGGTGAACTGGACGGTTTTGAACTTTTTAATTGTTCTTAAATTTTCGGTACTTTGGAAAGTAATAGGTCAAATATAATTCTCAATTTCTTTTATCAAATTGATCCACCTGAATACCTGATCCTATCAAATTCGTAGAGTTCTTACAAGCTTGATTTTAAGTAGTCATTAATGGATATATGCAAAATAATCAACTCTTCTATATATTATAAATTATAAGTACTTTTCCGAAAATAAGTCATTATAAAAGTATTCGTAAGTTTTTATACAAATATTTTGAAATATAAATAGTTTTCCTTTTTATTTATTTATTTAAAAAAGTCACCATAAATTTAATTCTAACTCTAATATGTCAGAAAAAGTTGGTTCTGAACTGGGACAGTTCACATCCGAAAAATTCCTACACATACTCACAACACGTGGCAACCCTAAATACAATTAGTCCAAAGCGGGATTAGGTTGCACGAAATTTTTAAATGAATTGTGGTAATCTTATCAAATTACGTTTCATTATAAATGTCAGCTAAAGTTCACAATCTTTAGTCATCTTTGGAAATACATAAAAGAAGAGAGGAGAGGAGAAGAGAGTGTATGAACTCAGCAAAAACGCTCTACACTTTCTCACTCTTGACTTTCAGGTGAGCTTCATTTTCTCTCTCTATATCTGTGTATCTATGTGTTTCTTCTGCATGCATGTATGCAGGGGCGGAGTCTTGCTTTGGGATGGCGGGGGTGCGGTGGGGTCACCTGAGAATTCTGTGCATTTCACTTTTAAGTTTAAATCACAAAATAAATGTCCATGTGCAGAGATGAAAAATTGGCGCATTTGATATCTGTGATGATGACATTCTCTGAGAAATTTATGACTCTTTTTGCATTCCATTTTTCTATATTTAGGCATTCTTTTTTTCTATATTTACATTTTCTTGAATTTCTGTGTTATGTATTGTGTATTCAAGTATTTGTGTGCCGTTTATTTCCGGATTCTTCTTGAAGAATTAATGGCGAAAAAGAACGAGAGAAATGTGGAAGAGGTGGAGAAGAAACAAAACATAAGAAGGCCATGCTGTGACAAAGCCAAAGTGAGAAGAGGGACTTGGACTCCTGAAGAGGACAAAATTCTTAGTGACTTCATCAGAGAAAATGGGCATGTAATTTGGCAAGAGCTACCTGAACTTGCTGGTTTGTCTTTATTGCCCTCTTCTTTTTCATCTCATACGTTGATCACGTAACTCCAATCAATCGATCGAACGAACCGAGTGACGACAAAAAGATTTACGTGGCACAACTTTATCCTTTTGATTTGGACAGAGCGACGACAAAGGATTCACGTGGCAAACATTTACGCCTTTTATATTTTTGATTATTTGATAAATATTTCTATGACAAGATTAATGAATAGTTGATCGTTGAATTTCTCCAATATACATATATAGTGTTTTCAAGCATAATTTAATGTTGCTACTAATTATATGACAAACATTTTTCAAGATTCCCACCTCATTTTCCAATTGACCTTATTTTAGGATGGAACCAGAAATTTTACTCAGTGGAGTCAGATTTCAACTAAGATTTTTTCTTTTTTTCCGAACCTCAAATTGTATTGGGGCCACTTGATATTATAGTAATTTTTCATTCAAACTTTCAAAGCTCAGTAGAGCCAGTTGACCTCATTGCCCCTACTTCAAGCCGGTAGTCATAACTACGAATCATTCAATCAATAAATCTTAATAAAAGACACATACAAACATGCATACATTGGACAAAATATTACAGACAAAACCTTCCTCTATTCCTCTGATGAGCATCGATAATAAATGTGATACGATTATAACAAAAATGTATTGTCTATTTGGAGACTAAGAGTGACCTTTTGCTTATGTGATAATTACAGGTCTGAACCGATGTGGAAAGAGCTGTCGACTTCGTTGGACAAACTATCTACGACCTGACATTAAACGTGGTACTTTCACTCTAGAGGAAGAGTATACTATTTCTCGTCTCCATGCTGCGATGGGTAACAAGTAATTAATTTCTTCCATCATATCTTTTGATACCTTTATATCAAGTGCCTTGAAATCTATTCTTTCCTTTTCGCACTGAACTTCTTTGATGCCACGACTTCAAGAACATACCAATTCAGACTTGTGAATGTGACATGCCGTTAACATGTATTCTAATTCAGACTGAGATATAATTATAATAGAGGAACACTAGTAGTTGCCTTTCGGGTTGTTGATAATTAATGAACTTTTGGTATCACTCGCATTTAAACTTTCCGGTAGATTTTTATTTGTATAAAGACTGGTAATATCACATACTGCTGGTTCAATCCACCAATATTTCACGAGAAACCCAATTCTTATTTTGGAAAGAGTTGAACCAGTGAAAAATAGTAGAAAATGCATTATAGATTCATTTTGAGGTTTCCATAATGCAATCTGCTTATTGTTTTATCAGATGGTCTTTCATAGCAGCCAACCTACCGGGAAGAACAGATAATGACGTAAAAAATTACTGGAATTCGCATCTAAGAAAACGCTTTGACAGTATACACTCCCACCGGCCGTCTCCTTCCAAATCAGTGGGCGTAAATTCAGAATCTGCACTAGCTCGCCACAGGGCAGAGTGGGAGTGTGTTCGACTAGAGGCCGAGGCTCGACTGCCCAAAAATACAGTGCTTCCCAATCCACCATCTGTGGCTAATTCTGAAGGCGACTTTTTCCTCCGCATGTGGAACTCCGAAGTTGGGAAAGCCTTTCTAAACATTCATGCAAGCACTGGGGAACGCAGTGGAACAAAACGCAGTGGAACAAAAACTCAGTGTCCAGTATCTCAGATGTCATTGACAAAAGTTGGAGGCTCTGAGGTTGGCAAATCGTTTCTCAAATTCAATGCAAGAATTGGAGAATGCAGTGGAACAAAAACTGGCAGCCCTGCATCTCAGACATCGCCAATGACAAAAGTATATTCTAGTTTGGGTTCGGGAGTTACAACGAATGCTGAACCTCGTAAGAACCTAGGATCCACTGACATGACAGGCCAACAACACATGGGAAGTACAAGCAATTATAAGGAAGCAGACATGGCAGCTTATTCAAACTCAACAAAGTCGTATGATTTGGATGATTCTGAAGCAATGTGGAATTTATTACTAGAGTTCTCGGATACTGGCAATGATTTGGGATTCCTATGAGGACTGGTTGGGGATGTTCTGCACCAAGGAGGATCGTGCATTCGAAACCTAATACCTACTCTTCAACTGTCGTATTTAGTCAAAGATAATCTGCTGGTTTTCATCTATTAGCTTCTTGAACTTTTAGTTGTGGAATTGAGAAACTTAAAAGTACAGCTTTGAAAGCTTTGTCATTTGTTTGGATGATGGTAGAGGATAACTCTACAACTTTCTCTGAAGGTTGGTTTTAATGATATACTCTTAAATGACTTGGTGATTCTTAGAACGGTAATTAGCTCATTCTATTCCAAGAAATTGGCTTAAAAACGTAATGCAATTATATTTGGTACATAGTACTCGAGACCATTACACAATACAACAAAGGACAAAATTCTATCGAGCACCGTTACCAAACATGTAGGCATTCGTAATTGTATATGCATTTTAGAATTCCAAATACTACAAAACAAATTCCTTACAAACTTGGTTTTTTTTTTTTTTCCACAAAGCCAATGTCTACAAACAGATATGAACATTATGCACACATAATAATAACAATCAATCAATTCTTCACCAAATTAGAACACAAATTCTCAAACCTAAAAGATTTACAAACGCAACTTCAGTTTCAAATCAAACCAGATAATTTCAGCTTCAAAAACATCCTAGCAGTTTCTTCGGGCCAGTTCCTGTGGCGCGGTATTTTGCAGCCATTTCCTCTGCTTTGAGAAGATCTTCTCCTCGTTTGGCTTCAATCATTGCCCTCTTCTCTTCTGCTGCCTTGTGAATAAGAGCAACCTTGTTCTTCATTTTCTCGACATATTCAGCTTTCTTTTTCTCCAGTTGCTCCTACAGGATTTAGATATTAAGATAAACAGAAACTAAGGAGAAAACTACACATTTTGATCATCAAAATTTCAGAACAAAAGAAAACTATGCAAAGACTTGGTTTTGTTTACCTCAATCTTCTTGAGCTCAGCCTCCAGACTTGCTTTCTTGCTGTTCTCCCATGCTCCTATGGCAGATATCTTTTTCTGAGATCTGCAAATAATTTCAAATTTCTTGATTTAGTATCGACTCATCAATATTATCCATGTTGGATTTTGGGTCCAATTCATATTGAAGTTGAATAACTAGGAGATTAAGCCTCTCTTTGATATACATGTTCCCTAGAGGGTTCTTGAGTTGTGGATATGCATGGTTGTTCAACTAACATCCACACACACTAAGCATCTTAATGTGACCAAGATCATTATTTGAAAAAACAAAGAAGAAAATAATTTGCAGACTTCATCGGTAAGTAAAAAAACGGAGCATGCTAAAAAAAACACTTACTTGTTATCAGCTTTTGATTTCTCACTTTCTTCCCATGCTTTAATTAAAGACAATCTCTTCTCCGTAGCAACTCGAGCAAGTACAGCATCTGAGGCCATATTAATATAAAGAACTAAGCTTCCGTATTAGTTTCGACCATACATTCACAACTACTACTTATTTATTATTCCAACATTTCGTGAGATCAAATAAATTCCTCTTTATAAATTGATTAATTAACGGAGGCTAAATATATTATCAATACATTTACTAGTTAAAACTTCTGGTAGCCTGTATGCTGCTGCACTTAAAAAGCCAACTTTCTCGACTTTTTTGGGTGGTACGACCCGAATAAGCACATAAAAATGTACTTTTAAGTACATCAAACGTGCTATAAGTTGAAGGGAAAAAAGACAATACAATAACCTCTAATCTTAAATTACCTCTGTTAATAGAGCCCTCGAGTTTTTTCTCCTCAACAGGTTCTGGTTCTTTGCACAGAAGGATGAAGAAAAGTCACAAACAATTAATACAAAAAATTGTTACTAATTAACTTAATTTGTGCAAGGCAAGACTTAAATTATATATCTTGGTAAACCTAAACAAATGAAAAAAAGTTAATTATCATTGGAAAATTTCCAAGTTGAGACATCAAAAAATGGCTCATCAATTGAAATAGAAAATTAAAATAAAATTAACTCAGTGAATATCTTTTTCTTATAAAGGCAAAATACTAGTAGCTTAGTGCCTAGTACTTAGAATGGGTAAATGTGGGTCCGTTTGATTGTAATACTAGAATTTGAGTGAAAAGAAAATGAATTTTAGGGAACTGAATTGTCTAAAATTCTTTTCTTGGAATTATCAATTAATTGTGTTTGGTTAGTATAATTTTTCACGAGAAAAATATTGAAATTTTGGATTTTTTGATGTTCGTTTAACTTTATTTTACATGAAAATTGTTCATTAAAGGGTTAGAATTCGTTACAATTGGGCATATAATTTGTTTTCATTGCCCAAAAAAATTTTTTTTTTTAAAAAGTAAACTGGAAAACTTTTTCCCACCAATTAGAATTGATTTTCCTCATATTCGTTGAATTGGCGCGTGTAAGCCAAAACCAAGAAAATGAATTGCCATCCAAATTTTACCAATCAAATACGTGGATTGGTGGAAGATGGAATTGATTTTCCAAGTTCCATGAAAATGATGCCAAATCAAACACACTTAAATTGACAACACGGAACTTTTGCCCTCAAATTTTTTTTAAAAATCCAGAAAACTGGAAATATCCGTGCAGTGCAAGGAAAAATGGTTGGGACTAACTTGCGACCGATCTCAATATTGAGGACCGAATGTGAAATTTACTGCCTTCTTCAAAAATGAACAAATACCATAAAGAATATTTAAAAATACTTATTTTTGTCATTGTTTTTATTTTTACTGAAAATAATGGATTTCAACATAAATAGGTAAAATTACTTCTTTAAATAGATATCAGTGGAAAAATAATCCGAAAATGAAATAAAAATATGCATACAAAGAGAGTTGGGTAGGTAAGTGATTACTTTCAACAACTGCAAGAGCTTTACACTCATCAGCGGCCGGTTTCTCTTCCGGAGGAGGAAGTGGTGGTGGAATTACAGATTTCTCCTCCTTGACATCTTTCGGAGCAGCTTCAACTGTTTCCTCCGGAGGTGGTGGAGCCTCAGAACGTGGATCAGCCTCCACTTTCTTGGCTTCCTCCTCCGCCATCACTTCGGAAAACTTCGCTATCTTGTTAATTTTACTTTAACAAATACTGCAGAAGAATTAAGAATTGTAGAAGAAGTTTATACGAGCATTGGAGAAAAATTTTATGCGTTTGTTGGTAATGGTGGGTTTGGGAGATATAGTGTAATTGGTTGTTGGAAGGTAACTGTCACTTGAGAACTGAACAGGAGACTCAGCTGGGTGATTGGTACACTACAGATATTTGGGAATTTGGCACAGATTTTACTATGTAACTGGGAATTTGCATTTTAAGGAATAAAATAATAAACAATTCATAATTCTCGTTGCCTTTGGGATCAGAAATATCTCGTCTCAAAATCGAGTGGAATTCAGCGTAAATAGGTTTATATCTCGTGAGAATTTTGTGTGTATATGTATGTATGCATGTACGTACGTACGTGTGTGGGTATGTAGAGGAAAGAAATTGTCTTAAGCGGTCCGTAATGCTTCTTCTTTAGATCGTTTCACGTTGCTTTTCCTTTTTATCTTTTAAAAGCACACTCATTTGCGGTGGGATAAAAATAATCATATAAGACCCCCACGCTAAAATTTTGTATGTACATGGGTCCTCATACGTGATAGTTTTTTCGTTTTTTATTTTGATACAGAATAATTTATCATGATTTTTTGCAAGCTTTGATGTGATACATCAATACTAGAAGTGCTTTAGCTTTATTTGATTCCAGCATTGCACAAAAATAAAACTAAATAATAATATAATTTCAAAGCATAATGTAGCATACCACTCTTGTTCATTATATTTATTGCTTTATTAAAATTGATCGCGAAATTAACTCAATTAAGATTTTGAATTGAAATGATAAAATGAATTATTACATTTTCTGTAATATGGAGTATCCTGTTATTAATAATTAAAAAGATAAAACTATCATACACAAAAGAACATAAACAAATAGACAAGTGTAATATTTAAACTAGAAGACAAATAAAGATTGATGGGTGAAAGATCCCATTGAATCCTCACCAATCTTTTCTTTTTGTTAATTATTTTTTCTTTCTTTCTTCCTTTTTTTCTTTCCTTTTTTTCACTCTTTTTGGAATCAATATTAAAGAATCCTCTTTAATACCAATCATCACTACAAGACCCAAAAATTCCATCAAATATGAGCTGTTCTGTTTGGTTTAGGCAGCCACAAAAATAAAGTGAGCAGTTGAATTTCAATTATTTTGACCAAACGGTCCATTTAAAAGCATGCAATTCAAGAATTTTGGTCGAATTCATGCTTTTCTCCAATCCCTTTATTATTAGCTCTCACTGGATGTGGAGCCCGAGCTCTCACTCCAATATCACAATCATAGATTTCATCCACATCCCTTATGCAGCCATTGACTACTGTACCGGCCCATCCATTGTTCTGAGCTTGTACTGCAGGGTTGCCACCCAATATTGCACATCTCAAACTACCTCCACTGTCAACAACCAAAACTCTTCCATTTCTCCCTAGAAATTCACGAACCAAAACATTATATTCAAATACTTTTAGAGTAAGCTGGTCCAGAGAACAGTAGGCGCGTACCATATATCTTGAATATATTCACTGAATCCAGGTAATAGGATTATTATCCGACAGTAGAAGTTGGTCCAGCAGATCTTTATAAACTTCAAAATACTTGCACAATAAATATAGCACCACAGACTTCAATTTTGAAACTGATCCCTTATGATGTATGTCGGCCTGAAGAGGGCACAATAATGGAAAGATAATATCAGGGATATACAAGTTCTCTCAACTGATATCTATTGACCATTTAACAAATAAACAAAAGAACAATTGAAATTAATTCCACATAAAGTAAGGTACAACAAGTAATAGAAGGGGAAATGCAAAGAGAGAGAGAGAGAGAGAGAGAGAGAGAGAGCATCCTGTTTGGAGGCCAAAAGAAGCACTAAGCAATGAGTTCAATGCTTCTGCAAGATTCTTGAAATTTCAATGCCATCAATATTGAGTTGTTTGCATTAAACTGCATCGTTTTTATATGTTAAGAAAGCTTTGTCCTGCAAAAAAATTTCAAAAACTGTTAGTACCTGTTTGCATTGATGATTCTTTAGGTACCATGGGATATTGGAGATGAATGAAGCTTACAAGTATGCCAGAGAGTTGCTTGTTGCTACAATACTTGGCTGAGGGGTCAAAAAGCACCTTTTTTGTTAGTGGTATAGATTAACCAACAATGAGACAACTTAAAAACTTACCCCACTCTTGAATAATTTTAGCAAATATATGATCATGCAAACTTCTTGCCATATTGTAATCAACGCTAAAATCTTCTGTTGGAAGTACGGGAACTTTCATCACTCCAGACCAGATTACTTTGCCCTCCATTTCCATTTGTTGCAAAAGATACCGTCTGCAGACTGCAGTTGATTAAATAAAGATCAGGAAGCAATACAAGAAGATTCTCCGGTATGAGATAGAAGTTCAGTTAACGCATCCGAATTGCTCTCTTATCGATTGGAGTCAATGCTTGAAGGCAGGAAGCTAAACTCTTATTGTTCTTTGATGAATTTGAATGCTATGAAGCTCTCCTTTGTCTCTTTCCTTTGATTATTCTCTGAGGTGATGCCTCCTTGGTACGATTCAAGAATAGATGAACTCTTCCTTCAAGTAACCTTTGATGCATTCCTAGAGTAGTTAAAACGAGGGATAAGTTACATGGGAAAGACTGGTGTTGCAATATACTCTTTTCCATTATTCTGTTTAGAAACTCAATCGTCCAGGACAATTCTGGTTGAGGCTGGGTGGAGCGAAGAGCATTAAAGTGATGTTCAGCAATTGTTTTGAGGACCCTTTTCTTGGTAAGGTAATTTGTAGGAATTTTGTGGGTTTGTTTCTGCACATCCTCCTCTTTTCTGGCACTTCAATGATTTTTTTTTTAATTTTCAACTATATCAAAATGTTCCCTAATTTCTTCCTTTGAATTTTGTCTAATGTCCCTAATAGAAACCCAGGCATCCAAGGCAGAATTAATTTCAACAGGATCTGTATAAATAGGAACTTTGCTTACTCCTGGAAATGGTTTACTCATTCTAAATTTTCTTGTTGCATAATATTTTCCCCCCATCAAGCAGAAATGGTGAACAGTCACTGATATTCCTAAATGCTGGAGTATTGTCAATGTCAATAACATCACCAATCAAATCTTCCTGTAGATTTTCAGAAGCCTTGGTGTTTTGTCTACTGAAGTTGATCATTGCAGATGTACCTGATCTCCCTTTTCGATCATAATTTACACCAATCTGAGCCATTGTGGGCTTCTCCATCTCACCTAATATTTCGAGATCTGCTGCATCTGAAAATCATGAAATCTTAACATGGTGGATGAATTCATCATTGTGTCGATATATAATCCCTGGCTATGATGAAACAGTTTGTCATCAAAAGATAAACTGGACTTAACCAGATTCATCAAATTTCTCTGTACTTCCTGACAGCCAAGAATCACATGAAATTGATGCTTTGGGGGGATGGAGTAGGTGGTCTGAAAATAGCTTTAATGACTCCATATGGAATAAGTCGTTTGGAGGCTCCATGGCATCATAAAGATTGTGAGTATATTTTAGTTTCTTCTTCTCAGACGCACTTCTGAATTCAGCAGTCTCTGAGTCGGGAGCTGAAGACACTAAAGAGGAGCAGTCTGTCATTCCAGATTTTGAATCCTCCCACACTCCATATCCGGTCATTTCACTTAGCAAAGCAATGGTTTCATCGGAAATGAAGTGCGGAAGTATTCGGCTAGACTTTCCGAGTCGGGCATTTTAGGACAAAATCCCCTATTTGACTTTATTCCAACCTCAATGCAGGATAATATAATTTCGTCAGTCATCTCGGATGAATATGAACAGAAGGGATGTATATCGATTCCTAAGCTAGCTGCTGCAGCATAGAGTTCATCTGATGATTCCATAATTCCAGATAGGAAATTACCTTATCCCTCAAAAATCTGGAATAGGAAAAATATCAAAGATTAAAACGTCTAAAGAAACTTCTATTAGTATAAGCACTGGTGAAGGTTTAGTCCACTGCAATGACAATAATATACAGTAGACTAAAGTTGCTACCAGAAACTGTGAATCTTTTATTGTTTTCTCTGTCCAAAACTGTCAATAGAGGTTTTCACTAGAGTACACTATTTGCACTTTGTCTTTAAACTTAATGACTCACACTCGGAATTAAACATTTCAATACTTTTCTATTCTCCTACTTAGGATTTCACTTCATAGCTTGGAGCAAAGAAAAGTGTCTCTCGAGCATGACTGCATGAATAGCATTTCATGAGTCATAAACTGAAACTGGAAGGTCAAATATATGAATGCATGTGTGTAGAATTTCATGATAATGCAATATCGGTTCTGCGTTACATGTTTGTAACTAGTCAATCTTCAAGGAATCGTGCAAGAAAAATTTCATGACAAGTCAGTGATTAACTGGACTCCTATCTCGAGATTAAGCTGGAAAAGAAAGACACGCTTAGTTCCTCATGTCCCATGATCAACAAGGGAAGGTTTCACAACATCAGGTAAAGAAATTGTCATGTTAATTTTTTCCATCAAATATCAAACAACAATCCAAGGAAAGCATAGTATTTAGTATGGTGTCCATGAACTCACAACCCTGTTGACTTGCATGGGAAGATAAATGATGTAACTCATTATATGATATCTTCATGGATGTCAACAGTCTCTTCAATGGCCACCATAAAACTCGGTCAGCAACAATTAATATTTTCAAACTACTGCTGCTTAAATTTGTCTGCAAAATTACATGCACAACAGAAAGGAAGGGATGAATTTCACATATATCTTTCTCAGCCTTCATCCGCAACTTTGATAAAGTTATACAGAAAACTTAATCTGGATTTTAAGCACTGCAGGCTGCTGCACAAGCTGTCTACATATAGGTAAGCGGCATGACTCCATAGAAACAGAGGTAGAAAGACATCTATTTAATTGCACACAACATCATCAACAATATAATATTATTATCATTGTGAACTAAATAAGTACTTGGTGCACTTTTTTCTTAAGACAGTCCATGAGTTCTTCTTTAGGAAGGGAAAGTAAAATCAGGTTCTCGCTAGCTCGATCTAGACTCTGATTTTGACCGTCTCAACTCTGCATTGTCTCCAAGAGGGTCGAGAAGACTTTTATGAAAATTAACAATCAGCAATAGAATATTTTCAGACAACTGTACTCAGTGCAACCTGACAATCTACTGCTGTTGAACCATGGTGGTAGTATTACTAGCAATAGAATCATTGTTGGCAGAAAGCCCAGGACACAAAATAATATCGACAGACTTATCTGCACGTTTACTTTCTTTTCATGTGACATCTATAGGGATTTAAGAAAAAATAAAGATTGCTAGACATAGATTCCACAAACGAAGGAACCTTCTCAATGCCGGTTTTCGATAACACCCGTTTAACCTTTTTTTGTCTCCGTGGTTATAAAAACTATATGAATCTTTTTCATCGACAGAAATATGAAACATAGGAAAAACCAGCAGAAGGTAAGTTCATCATTTTCTTAAAAGCTTCCGAGTTTGTTTGTCAGAACAATCCTTGGGGAGAATAAAAATCATAGGTCTGTTTCAACAGAAGTATGAAACATAGAAAAAACCAGCAGAAGGTAAGTTCAGCATTTTCTTGAAGGCTTCTGAGTTGGTTTGTCAGAACAATCCTTAGGGAGAATAAAATCATAGGTCTGTTCCCTACTATCAATCAAGTAGATAGAAGCATCTATCTCCCACAGCATTTTCCTACAATAAGAATATTTACCAAAGTTGTCATCTTCTAGAATGCCAATCTAAATATAGACCATCAGATGTTGATGACGACTGTGATTTCACCTGTGCTAATATTTGCTCAACCAATGAATGCAAAGACCTAATACTTCCATAGTCAGAAATAATAGGCACCAATAATGATTTGAAAGGGTCATCCATGTGAGCAAGTTCGGACAAACAATCAATTCACTAAAATTACTAAAGATCATAGTTTCTCCAAACATGAATTCACATGGTTCCGCTTCAATCTCATTGACTGCATCTGAGAAGACCTCGCAAGAATAAGATGGATCCTGATCAAAGAATTGGAATTCTTCACATAGATGCATGTTCATTGATCCAATAATATCGCCATCTGCTTTGCCTTGATGGAATGTTGACTGTTGAGTACTCCTGACAATGAGATTGTGCTGCAACACTTGCGTAGTTCATTTGCAATGCAAAATTTGAGCAGTGCAACTCAACTTCAAGGCACTGAACTGCTAAACGATGACCTGAGAGATATTTCATTTAAGTCAAATTCAATTGAACTCAAAAGCTCCTTGTCATCACCCAATACTAGTTCTGTCCGCTGCTGAGGTTCAATATTTTCAAAATCTAGAAGCTCATCCTCCATATTTATATTTCTGATGATACCCAGACTTTTCCCGACCACTTGAAAAAGGGGAAAGTGAAGATTATGAAAATGAATCTCTCCTTCACAGGAACTAGCATCTTCCAAAAAATCAGCCTTTTGTTCCATAGTGTATTCTAAACTGATGTCATCGACTAAATAAACTGATTGTTGAATCTTAAGAAGATTAGGTAAACTAAGGTCAGAAGTGAGCATATCCTGCAAGTAGTTACAAATTTACCTTCAAACTAACAAGTGATATCTTTATTCTTAGACTGGATAAGAATTGCGTTATTAGTACTTCAAAGGAAGGTAGACATGTCATCCAGGTTGTGGAAATGTCTAAAGCATTGAGCCCAGCAACAATAATGCTGGTAGAACCGTCCTGGATGCAACTCTCGAGAGTAAAAGAAAGACTATAGAGCAGTTTTTAAGTCAGTTTATGATTCCGCAACAAGTTGAACAAAACCTAGTTAAGAGAAAAGGGTGCCCTAAACTTCTTAGATGACATAGAGTTGGACTCAAGTTGTTCTCTGCATAATCCCTCTCTTATCAGGACTTTAATCTATATTGATCACCTTTCATGCCAACCAAGAATTAAATCTCCAGCTACTAAACCATTAATGTTAGAAAGTAACGAAGCAAAGAGTTGTAAAGTGAATTGGGAAAAAGGAAAGAATTGTTACCATTCTAGCTGAACTTCTACTGCTCAGCAAAGGGCGTTGGATATTAGTTTGAACAAAATTTAATACCTATGCCTGGAGACATAAACAAAAACTTCTAAGCATTTACCATAGATAGCACACTCAGCAAGCGAACTCTGGGAGAGAATATTCAAGTCCACCACCTGGGATTGGATGGCACTTTTCTGCTGATTAGAAAGAAATTGTAAATAAGTAGAAATTCAAATACTTATTTGTTCATGTCTGCTAACACCAGGACATCAATCTGTATGCAACGCTTAGAAGGGAAATACAGACTGAAGCAGGGAGAGATCCATCTCTAGAATTTCAAATTGAACAATTTCATTAACATTCCTACTACCATGATTGTATGTCATCTCATCCTGTTCCCACAATAACTTGAAAAACTGTGTGATTAATATCCTGGAACAGAACTAAGTTGTAATAGAGGATAGCTTTATATACTATGTTTTGATACTTAAAACATCTATATTTTATTACCCAAATTATCCAGTACATTTTTCGTTATAGATCTCTGAGTTCTTATGCTGGTCAAGTCGACAATAAATAAAGATTAACAAAGTGAGAAAACATCTTTGGTTATTTAACATGATTTTCTTTTTATTATTCCCACTTTCAAATAAAACTTTTATAAAGAAACAACATTAATCAGTATATGTTAAAATCTAAAGTGTAGCTTATAGTAATCTGCACCTGGACGTTTCTTATATTCCGTCAGCACATGGAGTCATAAGATGATTTTTCACGAATTCTGAAATATTTTAAATGAAAAACCTATCATGGGATTTAGTAAATCTCAGGGCTTAGAAGAGGAAAGAGAAAAGGAAATGCTGGGAAAAAAGTTGAATACACTAATTTCCACAAGTTTAATACTCTCATCATCCCATTTATATAGACT
This sequence comes from Fraxinus greggii, assembly GCA_903798315.1. Classification (NCBI taxonomy): domain Eukaryota; kingdom Viridiplantae; phylum Streptophyta; class Magnoliopsida; order Lamiales; family Oleaceae; genus Fraxinus; species Fraxinus greggii. Next base: position 14,380 of record CAIGRK010266452.1, on the reverse strand, counting down.
AGTTTCGTTTTTTCACACGGACTAAGCCCTTGTTTGGTACCTATTATTTCCAAAATATGTTTTTCTCCATCTTATTTTCAACCACACATTTTTCAATAAAATAATATTACACACAAATCCAAATCTTTTCCTTATTTTTTAACCACACATTCTCCATCAAAATACTACTCTAAAATGCATTTTCAACAAAAAAAAAAAAAGGGTGTCAAACAGGCTCTTAATGTTATTGAAAAAGCAATATTTCCCAAAAACTTTTCTAATTTACCCTTATTTAATTATCAACAACTAGTGGTAGATTATTGTTGGAAGTAGTAAAGAAATTGAATGCTTTAATTTTTAAGAAATATGTATCTTTATATTTGTACAATTTCAAGATTAAGTGGGAAAAATTGGTTATATCTAAGCAAATTAAATAAGGATATATTAGCAAACGAACAAAACAAAATATTCTCAATAAAGAAACAAGACTATATAATTGGGGCAAGAAAATAAGGAAAGTCAGCCTATATAAATGGACAAGAAAATAAGAAAAGTCGGCCAAATGGGACGGAGGGAGTACTAAATAAAGTCAAAGAGGATATTCAGAATTAAATCCTGAAATGATATATATAGGACTCCTGTAAAGTTGAGCNGATTATTGTTGGAAGTAGTAAAGAAATTGAATGCTTTAATTTTTAAGAAATATGTATCTTTATATTTGTACAATTTCAAGATTAAGTGGGAAAAATTGGTTATATCTAAGCAAATTAAATAAGGATATATTAGCAAACGAACAAAACAAAATATTCTCAATAAAGAAACAAGACTATATAATTGGGGCAAGAAAATAAGGAAAGTCAGCCTATATAAATGGACAAGAAAATAAGAAAAGTCGGCCAAATGGGACGGAGGGAGTACTAAATAAAGTCAAAGAGGATATTCAGAATTAAATCCTGAAATGATATATATAGGACTCCTGTAAAGTTGAGCTTGAAAATCCTGAAATGATATATATAGGACTCAAGCTTGGAAATCCAAAACTGAATTTGTCATGAACTCAAGTAGCATTCCCGATTCTACCAAAAATTTAACAGGTACATTTTTTTTTCTCAAGCAATGACAATACAAGTAAAAAAAATTTAATTGTTAAATATGAAGGCTTAAAGATATATCCTGCAATCAGATCTCAGTAATTCAATTGCCTGCATAATCGCCAACTCCAAACCTATAGGACTCCTGTAAAGTTGAGCTTGGTTGAAGAACTTAAAAAACTCACACCACCATCAATTTTCACGTGTGATGTTTCAAAATCATCAACATGGGCAATAAAAATCTGAGAATAATAAATAAATCTGAAATCAGGTACCTCGGAAACTAAAACTAAAACCAAAACCGTATTTCCTATAGAACTACCGATGGTCCGATCTCCTGTTCCGCGAAGTTGACTTCATCAATGTCATGTGGAAGGACGTCGGAGAAGAACTTAGACAGAGCGTTATCCATTTGAAACTAGTCGACTTCGCAAGGAATGCTGAGAACAGGAATGTCATGGAAGGAGTGGAGAAAATCTTGGGAGAATGAGAAGTTATTTGGCGGCGGGTGGTGGGGGAGAGGGAGGCGGATGCAGTCTAAGGGCTGAACGGAGCCGGCGGCGGCGAGGAATCGATTTCGCATCGCACGTCACGTTTGCTGTGTGTGGATGTTTATTTGAAGGATTCAGGATTTTGCATTTACGAGTTTGGCGCTCTTGATAAACGCGGGATTTATATATGTAGAGATAGATGTTCTATGCGGTCATTGTTCCTACAGTTATCTATAGTATTAAAAGGGTGTTTGGTGTAAATTAAAATCAGATTTTACGTAGATTGTGATAGAAGTTTTTGAAATGTGTGGTTGAAAAGTTGTGGGATACATGAAAGATGTAGTTGATATTGATTGTTGACTTTGATTTAAATTAAAATCAGATTTAAATACGCCCAAACAGGCCCTAACTTTTGAACCAAAAAAATGTGAAGGAAGAAGTTAGAGAATGGAGAGGCATTGTCGTTTTATCCAAAAGCTTCATTGTACATTAGGGAGGGTAAATGGGTCAAGCCGTTAGTTAGTTCAACTCGTTTCGACTCAATTTTTGAATTGCTCAAGTTCACACAAATTGAATCGAGAATTTTCGAGCTCTATTCGTAAGGTTCGTGATCCAACTCGTCTTGAGCTCGTATATCATTGACTTAATTTGTTTTATTAATCTTTTTAAAATAAAAAAACCAGCAACGTAGTGAGCTCGTAAGCCTGTTCGAGCAAGTACGACTTGGGTCCACAAGAATTGAAAAAACGAATTGAACTTGATTTTGTGGACACGAGTTGAGACCATTAGCATCCCTATTGTTATTTAGCTTCGTTTGGCCTTATTATTTAAAAATTTATTATTCTATCTCTTATTTTTAATCACACAATGTTTCATAAAATAATATCACATATAAATCAAATTTTTTTCCTAATTTTCAACCATACATTTTAAACAAAAAAAAATACTATTTCAAAAATTATAATTTGAAATAATGTGGCCAAACGGGACTTAGATCTATACAAGAAGATTATCCAGTCTCATTTCCAGCACTATAGACACGTCTACAATAGTTACATTACACGCGTCCATATACGTAATACGCGTGTCTCTCAAATAGAGCTTCATCCATGCAACGCTGGCCAATTTAATTAAATTCCCCATCTTTATTTCTCTTATTCTCTCAATTCCAACTTAAACCGACAGTTTTTCTTACAGTAAAAAATGGAATCTCAATTGCACGGGCATCATGGCTATGAAGAAGAGCCAGGACATGCGGGGTTACGATCTGGTTCGACTCTTGATTATGCTTATAAGTTATTGCTTATTTTTTGAAGAATTTATTTATCCGAGTTTGATTTGTTGTAGTTGTTGAGAGAGAAGGTGATGGCGAGCACCATCATGGAGAAAAGAAATCGGTTCTGGAGAAGGTGAAAGATAAGGCGAAGAAAATAAAAGACACGATTAAGAAGCACGGTCACGGACATGGTCACGAGCATGGACATAATTCTGAAGAAGAGGAGGAAGAAGATGAAGACGAAGAAATGATGGATGATCCAGAAGCCCATGGTTCCCCGAGTACGTTCTCTACTTTTTGGTGATATGATTTTACTTATTTTTTCTTTCTTAGATTATCAATAAGCCTGATTACGTGCTAATATTGAATTTGTGTTGTAGTGTATGAATCATCAGTCATCAGGACTACAAATCTTGGACAAGGGAGCGCTTCAGGGCAAACCGGTGTCAATTTGGAAAAACCGACTGACACGCGCGAGGATCGGTTTGATACAAATGTAAGGGATGAGGGAATAACCTGGCCTTCTGTGCCAGGTGGAATACGGGACAACATGGGGAGGACAACAGCCATGGAGATGGATGAGGCAAAGAATAGGCCTTCTGCCATGGGTGGAATACAGAACGAGGCAATAACTAGGCCTTCTGTACCGGGTGGAGTGCGGGACGACATGGGGCGTGCCTTTGGTAAGGTTGATGATTCCCCTGTTATGGGCAGGGAAGAAGCAAATGTGGGGCGAACGAGGGTTAAAAGTGGACAGCCTGTAGGGTTGGAGGAGGATCCTCATTCTCCAAAGAACATTCCTGGAGCAATTCCACCTTCAAATTATCAGTCCAAAGTGGCTGATCCAATAGGCACTGGTAATACATTTCTCTAGCTTTGATATCTTTGTTTGTCTTCTGCTTGTGCTTATAAATAAAAAGTGAATTCTTTCTTGATTGATGTGATTTAGAAGTAAACGGTTATAATTTACATCCTTCGTGTGTGTCCTGATTTATCAGAATATAGGACTAGAATAAACTAGTGATCGCGGAGCCAATATTTACTGGTTTGATGCCTAAAACAGGAGGTAAGGAAGCAGATGTTGCTACACTTGTTCATCAATTGGACAAGATGAATGTTTACGACCTGAAATCAAAACCAGAATCAGAACAGAGATTGTATACAGGGAGCCATAACCAGTTTGCTCCTCAGCCAACACCAACTGTAGACCAGTTTACTCCACAATCGAATACAATTAGAACAGAAACAGGTTCAGAGAATCCTGAATCAACTCTGAAAAGTTTAGATCCTAGCAAAACGGAGGACAAGCCACGAGACAGTGTGACTGGAAAATTATCATATGCAACCTCTGCAATTGCTGATAAGGCCATCTCTGCCAAGAAGGTGGTGGGTTCAAAGCTCGGATACGGTGGACATGAGGAAGGCCATGATTCTCAGAAGCTGCTCGCATCAGAGACCACTAAGCCAGTATCTGAAACGGCATCAGAATATGCACATAGTGTTGCAGCGACCGTGACAGAGAAATTGACACCAGTTTATGACAAAGTTGCTGATGCTTCCAGCACGGTAATATCAAAAGTTCAGGGCAGTGGTATTCAGGATGAAGGCGGAGATAGAGCAGCCAACTTAGGGAATGAGTGTGCAGCCACTAAAGGAACTGATAAGGGCCTTTCTGTAAAGGAATACTTGGCAGAGAAATTTAGGCCTGGTGATGAAGATAAGGCATTGTCAGAGGCTATATCGAGTGCACTCCATAAGAAGGGTGAAACTGGGAGGACAGGGGAGGGGAAGCCAATTGGGAAGGTGACTGAATCGGAGCAAGTAGCAAGGCGTTTAAGCACTGGTACTGAAAATAAAAGAGAAGGCGAAGATGCACTGAGTGCTGGGAGTGAAAGCAAAGGATCAGGCATGGTTGATAAATTCAAAGATGCTGTAGGGTCTTGGCTGGGCAAAAGTTCTGGAATGCAAACTGCTAAGGATTCACTTGGCCAATCCCATGGTAAGTAAATCATTAAAAAAGATTCACAACATATTGTCCAGTACTATCCATTTATGTGCTGATTTTGTTTGCGTGAGAGGTGCAGTGAGCGATTTGGGTTCGGCTCCAACTCAAGGCAATGAGCACCACCAGGAAGTTTCAGGGCAGCCGCAGCTGCAGGAATCGAGCAACTGATTCTTGAAGGCTTGTATGCGTGTAATTTGGAAGTCGTCTGACTTTTTGTACATATAAATGTTCTTTGTTTGATTCAATAAGAAGTGAAGTTATCGTTTTTGATATGTTGGATTGCAATAACACGTTGTTTTGAGATTTGGAATAGTAATATAGAGGTTAGATAATGTGCGAACTATGATTAATAATTAAAGCCTACAGTGAGTGATCTTGGCGAACATTTTGTAATTAATTGCATTTTATTGATCGATTGAACAATAATTAATAATTAAAGCCTACAGTGCGTGAGCGTTGCCTCCGGTGAGGGTATGTGGCAAAGAGAGGGGAGAGTGAGTGGAGAGGGAAAATGATTAGGGTTTGGGTGTTGCCTCCGGTGAGGGTACGTGGCAAAGGGAGGAGAGGGGAAAGAGAGGAATAAATTGATTTAATTTTATAATATTATTATTAATATTAAATGTGAAATTACATTTGGACTTTAGTGTACATTTCAAATTTTCGCATTTTCATTCCTATTTTTACGTTGCTTTGTGAAAAATATTTTTATCAATTTTATCCAATTCTCAATAAAATAAAATAAAATGATGAATACACTCTTTTATTTAAATAAAATAAAAATATAAAATTAATTATAATCATATTTTTAAATTTTTTAAAAAAGTGTGAATGACTCTTAAATAAATTATTAAAAAAATTCAAAATAAAATAAAATATCTCCCCTCCACCACCACCAAACAATTTTCAACAATTTCGTTGAATATGTTGGTAGTGGCAAAGAGAGCACAAATCAAGAAAATGGGGCTGGCAGTGGCCATCCTCACATCCAGGTTAGAATAAGGCGACGGATCTCAATGTTTGAAAGGTGGAGAGAATAGCGTACTGCGAAGGCAACGGGGGTTGCTGGTAGGTGCTTTGATGCACTAATGTGAGTAGTGGTGGAAAGAGGAAGGAATAGGTGCAGGGCCGGTGGATTTATATCTACAAATGGAGGTTAGATTTGCTGATACACACTTCATCTGCCCAAAAACCCTCACTCACTCACTCACTCACAAACAAAAACCAAGGCAGAAACACTACTTCCAACAACACCCATGCCATTAGCCACCGTCCGGTAACATCTACGCCCCAGGGCGAGCCCTTTCATGATCCTGTAACATCAAAATATGTGTTCAATCAAAAACCACTACCTCAAAAATTAAGTCTTAACTCTCCAAAATTGACAGTCCAGAATTTGAAAAGATAAATCTAATAAGCCGAGCTTCGATGAAATCTATCAGTCTATTCAAATGGAGAATCAAAACCAAGCTCTCGCGTCAACCGTTCGGAGTTTGCCTTAGTTTTTCTCCACCGGAGCTGTCGAGGCAAGCAAGAGTAAGGGGAAGGATCCATTTCTTCAAACCTCATCTTCGGGTTTGGTTTATGGGTTTGGTTTGGAACTCTAATGGTGGAAGTATATTGTTGTAAATTGTTTGGTGGTAGTGGTGGTGGATGAGGAGGAGATGGAGGAAGAGAGGTTCAGAGACAGGTTTTTGGTTTATGAGTTCATGTTCCAAGAATTGAAAAAGTTTCACGTTGACAAATTTTGTTACAATGTTTTACTGGCAATTTGTTTATTGTTTTGGAGGATAATGTAGTATCGATTCAGACGGTTGGAGTATTGATTTGGAGTATATTGTTGGAAATTGTTTGGTGGTGGTGGTGTGGAGAGAGAGGGAGAGAGATGTTTTATTTTATTTTGAATTTTTTAATAATTTATTTGGAAGATATTTGTATTTTTTAAAAAGGTTTGAGAGTATGGTTGTAATTAGTATTTTATTTTTATTTTATTTAAATAGAAGAGTATAACCGTATTATTGTTATTTTATATTTTTTTATTTAGAAAATTTGAAATACGAGGAAGTTTTGTACACTAAAAGTCAAACGTATAGACGTTTTGTGCTGATAAACCTATAAATAAACATCAAACTTGATTTTTGAAATTAAAACTTAAAAATAAAAAATCTAACTAAGTGGATTGCTCATTGAGCTATCGGCAAATTTACGACCATGTAAACAACGTCAATGACTAGTGCAATTTTTAAATTTATTAATGAAGGGTCCAGATTTCGTGAATTTTCTTTCAGACCCCATGGTTTTCACACATTGAAGATTTCAGTATTACACTATTCTCCATAAGAGCTTCTCTTTGCATCTACTTACCAGTTTGAATCGAACGCTTCTCTGAAGCAGAACCTAAAATCACTGGCCAGTTGAGAAGACCACGAAAGACACCCTAAAATTTCTACTTACAGGCGAGTCCTCTTCCCCTCCAATAACTACTTTTCCGTTCTCCAAAACCCTCACGATTGTTTCCACCAAATTCTATATGGGCTACAGTTAACACAAACAACATAGAGCTCATAATTTTGGTCCAATGAATGATCTTTACAACACATAACTACCGATGTGTGTTTGTGTCTCAGCATTCCATTTAATGGGTAGTTTTCGATTTGTTGAACTTCACATGTTGGAAGTCTCTGAGCTTGGATTTAGATATCAATTGTTTAGCGTCTTTGAATTTATGGGTGTTAATTAGCTACAGATATTATGAGTTTTTTCCATTTGTAATATACTTTTGTCATGTACTCTGTAGCTCTTTCTTGTCCAAGAATTTTCAAGGAGATAGAAAACTGATTTCTATATAAATAGAATGAATTGCAATACTTCTTTACAATGCAGCTCTATATATGGAGCACGATGTAGGTAAGGAATATACAAGGAAGATTGTAGAATGGATGACAGGTGGCCTAACTGAATTGAGCATCTTTCCTTAGAATTAGGAAGTGTGAAATGCTGCATGATGGATTCTGTTACACGGTTCAGGTAGGCTGCAATATTCCAACACCCCCCTTCAAGGTGGAGTGTGTTTCAACTACTCCAAGCTTGTCTCTTAGAAAGACGAATCTTGAGTGAGTTAGGGGCTTTGTTAGAAGGTGACGATGGTACGTAGTGAACTTCAAGTTCTCCTTTTAGAACCTTATCCCTGACAAAATGTGCATCGAGTTCAATGTGCTTAGTCCTTGCGTGGTAAACTGGATTAGATGCCAATGCGCTTGCACTAAGATTGTCACACCAGATCATAGGAATATATATGTTGCTGTGATATTCCTAATTCATTCAGCAAAGATTGAATCCAAGCAATCTCTGATGCACTGTGAGCCAACGCCCTATATTCAGCCTCTGTGCGTGATCTAGCCACAACGTGTTGCTTCTTGGAACACAAGGAAACCAAGCTTTCTCCAAGATAGACGCAATATTCGGCAGTTGATCTTCTGTCATCTGGGCAGGACGCCCAATCAGAATCTGCATATGCTGTTATGTCAAGGTTGTCACTTTTAGTTATGACAATCCCATGATTTAGAGCTCCCTTCAAATATCTAAACGCCCTTTTTAGCATTTTCCAATGAACATCAGTTGGAGCTTGAAGGAACTGACTCAGTCTATTAACACAACATGTGATGTCTGGCCTTGTTTGAGTTAGATATTGAAGACCCCCAATAGCACTTCTATACGAGGCAGTGTCTTTCATTGCTTGCCCTTCAGACTTAGAAATCAGTTTGCCAGCCGCCATTGGTGTCAAGCTTGGTTTAAGGTGTTCATAGTCGAATCTCTTTAGTAGATCTAAAGCATACCTGGTTTGAGTTAAATACAGACCAGTCTTGTCTATATAAATTTGTATTCCCAAGAACTGACTGAGCTTCCCCATGTCTTTGAGAGCAAAATAGGTATTTAGATCATTGATGAACTTCTGCAGCCTTTGACCATTGTTACCAGTTATCACAATATCATCTACATAGATTAGTGCAGACACTATCTCCTTTTCATTTTCTAAGAAGAACAATGAGCTATCAGCCTTCGATTGCTTGAAGTTCCATTCCAATAGGGTGTTTCTTAGCCTCTCATGCCATGCCCTTGGTGCCTATTTTAGTCCATACAGGGCTTTATCCAATTTGCACACAAAGTTAGGATTTTCAGCATTTATGAATACCTGTGGCTGACTCATGTAGACCACTTCATTTAGCTTGCCATTTAGGAAGGCATTGTTCACATCTATTTGTCTAATTTCCCAATCCTTAGTCACAGCAAGTGTTAGTATAATCTTCAGTGTTGATGCCTTCACTACAGGGCTGAAAGTCTCTCCAAAATAAATTCCAGGTGTCTGAAGGAAGCCATTGGCAACTAACCTTGCCTTGTGCCTTTGCACTCTGCCATCAGCATCAAACTTGAGCCTGAACACCCATTTATTCCCAATTATCTTCATTCCTGCTTCCGGTGGCACCAAGGTCCATGTTTCATTCTTTACCAAGGCATTATATTCCTCCTGCATAGCCTTTCTCCAGTTATCACTCTGCAGTGCCTCAGTCATAGTTAAAGGCTCAGTTTCTTCAGTTCTTCCCACCACCTGATTCATATAGACCTTTGGCTTGAAGATTCCAGCTTTGCTTCTGGTAATCATTTGATGTCCTAAATTCTGATTCCTTCTTGCATCATGAGTGCCTGTCTCAGTTCCAACCTCATGTTCTTCTATTTGATTTGTGACCTCCTTAAAAACAGTTTGATCCTCCTGATTCATCTCAACATCGATGTTACCTGCATTTATTTCACTTTCTCCTTCTATTTCAATTTCTTCATCTGAGGCACCTGCGGTGTTGCATCAGAATGTGTTGTATCAGTGAGATTTTGAGGATTTTCACGACTGATGGAGGGAAAGAAGTTGTAGGGAGGTTCTGGAACTTGTGGTTTGACTCTTTTGTTTAGGAAACCAGTTTTGAAGGGAAATTCTAGTTCATTGAAGGTCACATGTCTGGACACATAAATTCTACCATTCGAGTTTAATGCACTTGTAACCTTTGGTTGAATCTCCATAACCAAGAAAGACACATTTTTGGGAGTGAAAATCAAATTTATATTTCTGATATGGTCTCAGACATGGATAGCAGGTGCAACCAAATGTTTTCAATGTTTTATAGTCAAAATTTTTACAAAATAGAACTTGAAAAGGTGATTTATGTTTGAGTACAGGTGTGGGAAGCCTATTGATTAAATATGTTGCTGCCTTAAAGGATTCCCACCAATAATATAGAGGCATTTCAGCTTGAGCAAGGAGGGTCAAGCTTGTTTCAGTAACATGCCTATGTTTTCTCTCAGAAGTATAAGGGCATGAATGCCTGAGTTCAATGCCAAATTCAGATGCTAATTTGTCAAAGTTTCTAAACTCTCCTCCCCAGTCAGACTGAAGTGCTTTAATTCTGGTTTCTAACTTGTTTTGTACTAGTCTCTTGAGGTGAATGAAGGTACTTAATGCTTCAGATTTGTGCTTCATAGGGTATATCCAAGAAAACCTGCTATGATCATCAACAAAAATTATGTAGTACTTAAACCCTGAAGTAGAACTTAGTGGTGCTGGCCCCCAGACATCAGTATGCACAAGATCAAGAGGTTTTAAGGCATGTGATGAGGATAAGCTGAATAGTAGTGCATGGGACTTTCCAAGTTTACAAGATTCACAGAAATTTGGAATTTCATTAACACTAGTAATTTTATTACATGACTTTAGAACTTGATTCAACACAAGATTTGAAGGGTGACCTAGCTTCCTATGCCAAACATCAAGATCTGACACATACATTTTGACACTATTGGTTGACTCATCACAACTTGTGCTCACAGTGAGGGAGTTGGAATTATTTTGAAGATTTGACTCTAAAAGACCTGGTTCAGACTTAGTACTTGGTAGCCTCAACTGATACAGCCCATCCTCGAGCATTTCTTGCAGTAGTGTCCTCCTCGTTTGCAGGTCCTTCACAACATAGCAATCAGGAAAAAATTATATGAAATCATTATTATCATTTGTGAGTTGTGAAACACTGATTAGGTTCTTTTTAATTGAAGGCACGTGTAATAGTTTATGCAAAGTGAGATGTTTATCTTTTGTGAGAATATCTCTATTTCCAATGTGTGAAATTGCAGTGATGTACCATCACCCACTATCAGTTTCTCCTTACCTTCACAAATTTTTTGCATTGTGAAGTTTACCTTTATCAGAAGTCACATGGTAGCTAGCACCTGAGTCTGCAAACCAAACGGGGTCTTCAAGTATTCTAGGTGAAGCCACGTATGCAGAGGGTGCTGGGCTATTGTTTTGGTTACTTTGATTGCCTGGTTTGCTGCCTATATATCTGTCATCATACCTATTGTAGCACCAACTAGCAGAATGATTATTTAGGCCACATATTTGACAAGCACCTCTGCTTTCATTTTCCCTTCCAACTCTGCCTCTACCTCTCATTCTGCCTCTGAAGTTTTGTGACCTGCTGTTGTTGAAACCTTTGAAGTTTCTGCTATTTATTGAACTAGTTCTCTGTGCCAACTGCACACTTGACTTGCCAACATTCATTGATGAAAAGTTGTTTCTCACTTGGTTCAGATACTCTAGTTTGCTTTCAAATGTCATTAATACAGAGGATAACTCATGCCAAGATATTTCATCACGACTATTCACCTGTACAACTAGGCGTGTATTCCTCATCGAGTACTGATAAAACTTGGGTCACAAGATCAGCATGGCTAATGGCCTTACCAGCTATCTCCAAGTTGTCAGATAATTGTTTAACACTTGTGAGGTACTGATCCATAGACATAGATCCCTTCCTTATTCTTTGCAAATCTCCAGTGAGGAACACCACTCTGAATTTGTTCAGTACTCCATAGCTTTCTTCTATTGCAGTCCACAATTTGCTCGAGCTGTTACATCCCATAACTCTCATGGCAATTTCTGGTGTCATAGCTGAGTATAACCATCCCATCAGCAGTTGGTTAGTTGAAATCCATCTATTATATTCTAGATTCTGGGTCATTTCAATAGCTTCTCCTTGTTCAACAGCAGTTTGTGTTGCCAGGAACTCTGGTGGACACTTCCTTGTCCCCAGCATGAAACCATCAAGGTTATGTCCTTTAACTATAGGCATTACCATATTCTTCCATAGCAGATAGTTGTTGCGGTCGAGCTTCACAGATGGAGTTTGATTTAGGTTCATTCCAATTGATGGAATCTGATTCACAACAGCTTGAGGTACCAGCAACCCACCTGACTCAGTCTAACTAGATTGATTCCTTGTGCTGGTGTTAGCCATTTCAGGCTCTGATACCAAGATAGAAAACTGATTTCTATATAAACAGAATGAATTGCAATACTTCTTTACAATGCAGCTCTATATATGGAGCACGATGTAGGTAAAGAATATACAAGGAAGATTCTAGAATGGATGATAGGTCGCCTAACTGAATTGAGCATCTTTCCTTAGAATTAGGAAGTGTGAAATGCTGCATGATGGATTCTGTTACGTGGTTCAGGTAGGCAGCAATATTCCAACACAAGGGATTTTCTTCTTTTTGCATATTTTTGCGTCGTGTATATTGTCAAAGTTTCAACTGTGATGACGTCGAAAATGGGTTTGCAGGAGTCGAGGATTTTCTTAATGAATCTTGGAAAAGTTTGAGTTGTGAGTACGATGTGGATGATGAAAAGCATACTTCTTTATATGATTAGTTTGGTTCTTCAATAGTCAATGGGGATTTCAAGGGCCATTCTCACTCAAACTTCTCAGGGAAACAGAATTTCATTGATGAAGTTAGAAGTGATGCTGCGAGAATTCTTGAAATTCTCCATCAAAATGGTCCTGGATTCAATGTGAAAGTCAATTTAAGTGATTTAGGTATAAGGGTTTCGGGTCTCCTTGTGAGAGAAGTTCTTTATGGTATCTTGAAAACGATAAATTACATTAATCGAAACAGGTGTGCAAAGCTGGGGTATAAGTTTTTTGTGTGGTCCAGCGGACAAGAGAACTACAGACACACGGCAAATGCATACCACTTGATAATAAAGATATTTGCATAGGAATATAAGGCAATGTAAAGATTAGTTGATGAGATGATTAAGAAAGGGTACCCTACTACTGCATGCACTATCAAAATATTGACATGTACTCGTGGCAAGGCTGGATTAGCTAGAAAGGTTGTAGAGACATTTATTAAGTCAAAGACGTTTAATTATAGGCCGTTTAAGAATTCATTTAATGCAATTTTACATGCTCTATTGACAGTTAATCAATATAAGTTGATTGAGTGGGTCAATCAGCAGATGTTAGTAGAAGGTCATCCCCGTACATGTTAACTTATAATATCATTATGTCTGCAAAGTTTAGGTTGGGGAAGCTGGATCAGTTTCACAGATTACTTGATGAAATGGGGAGGAGTGGATTTTCCCAATTTTCATACATTTTCACTCTTACTACATGTTCTCGGTAAAGGGGACATCACATGAAGGAAGTGGGTATTGATCCAAGCATTCTCCACTTCACCACATTAATAGACGGATTCAGTCGGGCCAGCAATATGGATGTCTGCCAGTATTTCTTCAATGAAATGATAAAGCATGGGTGCATGCCGGATGTTGTCATGTTGTCTGTTATACTGTCATGATAACAGGTTATGTTGTGTTGGGTGAGATTGATAAGGCTCGGGAGACGTTTACAGAGATGATTAGCAAGGGGCAATTACCAAATGTGTTTACTTATAATTCCATGATCAGAGGGCTATGTATGGTTGGTAAGTTTGAAGAGGCTCGCTTGATGTTGAAAGAGATGGAATCAAAAGGTTGTAATCCAAATTTTTTCATGTACAGAATGTTGGTCAGTTATTTACGACATGCAGGAAAGCTGTCTGAAGTTCACGAAATTGTAAGACGTGATGGAAAAAGGGCAGTTTATTCATCTCCTCTCAAAAATCAAAAGATATAGAAGATGCTAAGAAGATAAAGTTCATAAATTAGGGAAATCAGTTGTAACATGATATTGATAATGTGTTCATTCATAAGCTGATCTTTACCGGCCGTATGTTTCTGCGCCATGTAAGTTTCAGCAACATCACAATTTTGATAATCTTTTCCTAATAATATATGACTTTTTCTTCTGCCTTTTATTCTTTCCAACTCATTATTCAATTGCATTGGACTTAATATAAGGAAACTATGAAAACAGTGCATCATTCATCTGTGAGTTGCTTGCTTAACTATCATTTGTCTTTCAGTGGTATCTATTTTTGGATCTTCTTGATGTACTTTTAGCATCAATGTGTGGCACGCCTTGTTCTCGTTTCCATGTTAGAAACAGCAGAAAACAGTATCAGTGAAAATAGTAATCTTTGTTGAAAAATACACCGATAATGTGCATGAATTATATTCTCAAAATATATCGTTAATATGCGTAAAATTGAAAAATAATTCGACTTACTGAAATGGGATTTGAGAAGACAAACCAATGATTCTCATAGTTGAATA
>CAIGRK010266246.1:0-12236 GCA_903798315.1 Fraxinus greggii | reverse complement strand
ATTATAATGTGATAAAAATGAGTGGGGAATAACTTAGTAGTTGTGAATCATTAGAAATGTTTGGTTAAAACTATTGTTTGATTTCGATTTTTAAATTATAATGATATGCAAACATAGGTATTAAACAAAATCATTTATATCTAACGTTAACTTGGAGTCCCGTGCATCTAAAGCGCATTTTACTAATGTAAATGTATGTAAACCCCAAAGTTATAGCATGATGAACCCAAAAATAGTCTCAAGAAGGGCGGCCGCCTCAACATACGGATATTTAGAGGCAAGTGTTCAATTTGAGAATGATGGACCTCGTACCTTGCGAGATCAATAGTAGATTTACGAGGTCAAACCAAATCAAATAAGTATTCAAGAAGAACAATATAGGAATATGATCTTTACTGTATAAGACTGAATTAAATAAGTCTCAAGGGTAAAGGATAAATAATAAGCAAGGCAAGACTAGTGGGTAGAGTACAATATGTTCACCTGATGTGCATGAGCATCTCTATTTGAAAAGAAAAATGTCAAAACTGGTGGGAAAGCAAGAAGTTCAACTATTTATTCCCAACTAATAGATGCGGACGATCTGGAATAACGTTCAATCAAGAGTAAGACCCGCGAAGCCTTCCTCTGAAGATGCCCGTCCTCGTAAATACTGCGGCCAGTGAGTCGCATAAGAGGTGACTTAGCGATTAATCCATATAAGTCGACCATCTCCTTTGACATAAAGACTTTTTCCAAAAGGCCCAAAGCTTCCGCTTTTAGTGACTCTGATCCCCAGCTCAGTACTTCTATTACAGGTCCAATGGCATTCCTCTCGTGCAGGACATTGGCTCCTCTCTGAGGAGACTCTTCCGGAACCAGAGTCGAGAGTGTCTGAATTGCTTCGTAGGCTGTTGCATGTACTTTTCCCCGTAAAAGGTGAATCAAATCAGGCAGAGCATTGGCCTCCAACAGGCAAAATGTAGAACTCACACTACACACACCCCCATGAGCTTTACATATTGGAAATCGTGCTCTATAGATACACCAGCAACCAGGATCTTTGAACTCACAACTGAGTTCTTGACTGCGCATGGAAAGATCGCCTATTAGAGCGGCTGCTCGGGCATTTGCCGTGATTGAATCAACCTTAAGAAGGTCTATGAGCAAAGGATAAGCCTCGAGTTCGACTACTATCTGCTGAGACTTGAGATTTGTTGGATCCGTAAACCTGAAAAGTGCACTTAGAGCATTTTCCTTTGCTTCCATGGTCCCGGATCTTAGGATGTTTATGATTGCATTCAACCCTCCTAATTCAATTAATTTTTCAGTAAGTAATGTCTCGGATTTAGGAAGGTTGGCTAATAAACCAACTGCAGCCATTTGTACGTCGTTTTTATCACAATTCTCGAGAAATCCAACTAAAGCTTCCAACCTTCTAGGCTTAAGAAGATATTCAACAACTCCCTCTGGTTCATGCTGAGAGAAGAGGAAAAGAAGATTGATTGCTAGTTCCCGTATTTCCTGGTTAGCGTCATCAAGAAGGGGAAGAATTACAGAAACACCACTAGCAGAAAGGACAGCAGACTTAACAAGTCCGGCTTCGGATTGACAAATTCCGAGGAGGGATCGTAAGACAGGTCTCCGCACAATGTCCCATCTGCGGAGATTTTCTTGAAAAGCGAGTAAGTGGGCAATGACAGGCTGTAATTCAAGTTGAGTTCCGGTTTCATCAACCAGAAATCTAGTTCCATCACCACTAGAAGAAAGGTTTGCAAGAATTTCAGCACATTTGGAAGTAATAATTGTGAGCATGTGAGACGAGAACAATAACTTCAAAATGAGTGGAACACCACCAGCATCGGCAATAAGCTTTTTATTGTCGTGGAATGATGATAGTTTGACGAGTGCAGATATTGACAGTTCCTTTGATTCAATATTACTGGATGCCATTTCAAGCAGAGGAGGAATTATTCCTTCCTCACCAAGGAGCTTTATTTTCTCTTCGTCGAGTTCCAAGCCAAGAAGTGCTTTCACCATCAACATTCTTGAAGATGATGATCCTGAAAAAATGCTAAAATTATATCATGCACTAGAGCGTTTCGTACAATGCAAAGAAGAAAGCAAATCTAACTTATATGCATAAAACAATATAATGATAAAATGATGTAGAATTTCTCAGAACAGACAACTCCACTTGGATTTTCACAATGGAATTTGCATCTAGTTAGCCAGCCAGGTAGAGTTGATGCTATAAAATATATTATTTTATCATAATTTTTAAGATTTACTAACCTTGAATGATTTTAGCAGCTAGAGGTGTAAACCAGTTCACTTTAGCACCTTGAATAATGTTCTCATCCTCATCACAAAGCTTCATCAAGATTTCTTCAGATTTCTTGGCCAATGCCCTAATCGGACTTTTGAGAAGAGAGACGAGAAAAGGGATTGCATTATCATGCTGAGATAAAATCCTGCAATAGGGCACGTTCCAACATGATCTTTCCTGCAAAACTTCATATAGCAACTCGACAGCGGCCTCTGATATGGTTGAGTCCAAGCCTAAGCATGGAACAAGTTTTTCAATCCCCTGATTGTTGACGAAGATATCCTAGGTAATTTGGAGACGGACATTACATTTAATATAGCTCGCAGAATTACAAATATATAAAGAACAAGAAATCGCACAAAATAAGAAGCTTGAAATTTGATTAACAGCAAGGATCAGCATGAGTTTATACATCCTAAAAAAATAAAAACAGTAACTGTGTATACATTTAAATACACATGCAAGAAATCTAATTGAAAGGCAAGCCATGGTTCTATATAAAGCATCATTTACTGATTCCCAGTGGAGTAAATTTGAGAGCTTAAAAATAAATGGAAACGAATAAAAACAGACTGACCTTGTTTATAGCATGACCTTCTATAATATCCCTCAAGGTATTGAACAATTTTATCTTCACGGCTTCCTTGAGCGTGCTATCAAGCATAATCACCATAACATCAGTAAGTCCTCCAATAGAAATCCACTCTTTGTTGATCGAGTTCTCCCTCATGAGCTCTCTCATTTGGTCCAGAGCCTCTTCAACGGATGAGTCCATCTTCAAATCCAATTTTGCTTTGCAAGACCTAATTTTGAGACAATAGTTGAGTTCCCTCCACTCCTGGATTGACTGTCTCAGTTGAATGTTTGACCTGTACGAGGAATCTTGAAGAATTTCTCCTGTCTCTGGATCAGTTTTTTTCCCCCTCTCGAACCAGTCTTCAAGAGCTGCTCTTTCACATGCAGTACCCGTGCAGAGGCTAACAGGATCGATCATCACAGTTTCAGTTATGCGACAAGTGAAAGCTTTAAATGGCTGAATATATTCTTCTTTGGAGTCATATCGCTCTATGACTTTGAGTCTTTGGAAATACTGGTTCCTAACTTCCTCATAATCTCGGGCAGCATCTGCTCGAGAGAGCAACTCGATTACCTGCTCTAAGAACAGAACTTCGGCTCTTTCTTTCCTGTTGGCAGCTTCTTCTTTTTCTCTTTTGAAGTTCTCTAGCTCTCGACTTATCTCTTTGACCTCTACTGGAACCCCAACCGCCCTAGCTATTTCCTCAAGCATATCATTCGCAAACTCCTTGTCAAATGTTTGATCTGAAAGACCCTGATTTAACTTGTCAACAATTTCAAGTCTAGAATGCGATGCTTCAAATTCAGCCCTTTGCATCTCGGTTTGTAACCTATTCACCTGGTCTGATATTCCCGACAAAACATCTATATTCACGAGGGATAGAGCTGCCAAAGACTTTCCAATATCTCTCGTAACATCCTGTATTTCCTTGACAATGTGCCTACACTTAACTAGTAAGTAGAAACGTGCTCGATCTTTGTACTTCTCAACTAGGTTATTGGCTTTTTTGACATCACTTTCAAGATATTCCAGAGCTTGCCTTGCAACTGGTGAATCATTCAACTGCTTCAGCTGCAATTCTTTTAAGACGGGCTCAATGTCAAGAAGATGCTTTCCTAAAACTTTAAAACTCTCTTTTTCAAACACGACATCATTCGCAGCCTGGGCAGTTTTAATGATTTGGTTGGTAATTACAGCCAATATAGTTCCAATTGGTATCAGTTCTGTCATCACAGTAAATATGTACGAATCCTTATCCAAATCAGAAGGTGGATTCTCCTCTTGATCAGTTGACAAAGCTCATGTTTCTTCTTTGTTCAATATATTTTCCGACCTTCCACGATATTGAACAAGACATCAAGGAAACCTATAGCAGAGATAACTTCTGTTATGTTCATTCAAGAGATTTTATGAGTATAGAATTGGGAAAGTAAAACACGCAACAATGGAGAACTATCAATCATCTCCATTACTAGAATCAAGGTAAGCATTTGTCTCAAACACTGAAGAAGTACTCTATTTGTATAGATATACCTTTTAAACCACCGTCTACATTTCAGTTAATTTATACACACAATAAAAGTAACTCAAATGTAAGCCAAAGCAATTTTAATACAAATCGAACTAAATACATCTAATTAACAAGCACACATGTTAGAAACGAACAAAATCATATTAAAGCAATACTAATAAACTTATGGCTTGTTTGACGGGTTGGATTTGATGGGAGACATCAGCTAGAAAATGAAACTAAATTCTTGCTCATTGTATTGTCCAGTAATGATCCCATTAGTGCGTTCCAAACATGTACTAAGTGTAAATTGTGGTTATCACAATATTTCTTTTCATTACGGATCCATGCCCCATGGCACAGAGAATCAATCCAGAAAAAGAAGGCGAGGAAATACTATACAGACAATATTAATTTAGAAATAGAAAATCCACAGCTAAAGACCAGATAAACGTCTTTTTTCCCTCTCCACTGCAATCAAGAAAATACAAGAAATCATAAAGCAATAAAATTACAGAAAAAGGGTTGAAACTTAGAAGAATTAAATTTCAAGAACGTATAATCACCAGAATTGCCGTTTGATTACAGTAAAATTCATTCTGCACTCGTGATTTTCCCTTCATCTTCTTGGAAGAAAATTCATATATATGATGACCCTATCCATATAATTTTGAATTTTGTGTGGTTTTCCGGGAAATTTTTGCATGGCCAGTCAACAGAAAAAGAAGCAATTCATTATGCTTATGCAATTTTCCGGAAAATGCTTTCTCGATTTTTTTATTTTTATTTTTATTTTCTAGTCGTGAGGGTTGACTCAAGAGCCTAAAGTTGATGACGTTGAGACAGAAAGACATTTCTCTGAATTTTCTTTGAAAACTTCCATGTGAAACAATTTTTTTTCTCATTTCCACGTGAGTTGGAAAAAGAGCTAGCAAGAAAAATAAAATGCACCATCTTTTTATTTTTATTTTTTTCATGAACCAAAATGAAAAAAGACCATTTGGAAAGGTTAAAAATTTGCGATGTTATAAGATTTATCGATCATATCCATTAAATCCGACTATTAAAATATGGCGGATTCAAGATTATGAAAAAACTAATTTGAAACAAATTGAGTCTTACCCTTCAATATGAATTATTCAACATAATACATTTAACTTACAAGACAAAAACTAAAAGGCGACAAAAAATACAAAAAAGGGTGCGACAAATGTACTTTAGAACAATATTTTAAGTTGTAATTTGCTATTTCTGAAAAGATCAAACTTGGCATGAGACATAACTCACCTTATGAAAGAAAGTCTCCAATTCGTTCTATCTATCCATACTCCAGTAATTATTAATAAATTTTCATTTACAAAAATTTTACAAGCACGTTAACTAGAAGTTATATCTTTGTAGATTCGGAGATCAAGCGAATGTTCTGGAAAATATTTTAAGAAATTAAAAGTTACTTCCACACTCAAAACTAATAATTATTATACATATGTTTCGTGATCCCATCAGTGTCTCTTAAAAAATTATTAATAAACATTCTCAAACAAAGGACAAGAATTTGCACTCTCAAAATTCTCTAAAAAAAGGGGACCGGGTGAACTCGAGTTCCCCTGCCCCATTTTAAATTTCGTGGGAGAAGAAGAAGAAGAGGAGGAGTAACCTTGTTTTAAGTTTCCACAAATTTTCCAAAGAATTGGAGTGTCTTTTACTTGATAAAGTTGAAAAGGTGTCGAGTATACTTGGTGGTGTAAATAAATCAAGGAGGCGGACCAACTTCTCATTTTTCTTTAGTCTGAGTGGGCTCTAATTTTTCATTTGTTGACAAAGATCCCCAACATTTCACACAAGTTACACTTGCATCCATGATGTTCAAAAACTTGCATTTCCGTTTCTAGTGTGCTCGTTTGCATGTGGGCAAGTGCACTCGATCTCTATTCTAACGTGTTCTACTAGAATTGCATTAGTGAACATCGTATCTTTAGCTCCATACAGGACATNGAGTATACTTGGTGGTGTAAATAAATCAAGGAGGCGGACCAACTTCTCATTTTTCTTTAGTCTGAGTGGGCTCTAATTTTTCATTTGTTGACAAAGATCCCCAACATTTCACACAAGTTACACTTGCATCCATGATGTTCAAAAACTTGCATTTCCGTTTCTAGTGTGCTCGTTTGCATGTGGGCAAGTGCACTCGATCTCTATTCTAACGTGTTCTACTAGAATTGCATTAGTGAACATCGTATCTTTAGCTCCATACAGGACATACCGAACCATTAAACCTATATAATAGTACTTGATAGCACATATTATCACTAATGTAAATGGATCATTCATTGATCCTAATGCTCATTAAAATCACCCAAGTAATAGAGTGGATAACGAATTTGTCGATGAAACAACAAGAAGAAGAAGCGAAACATTGTTTCCAAAAGCTCTAGTTCAACTACGTGCATCATTTATGCCATTTGGACATATCGAGATTCTGCCATTGCACATTGGCAGGAAGCCTAAATTGGCAAGGGACCAAAACGTACCTCCTAATTGCATCACTATTGTCGAAAAAGAATTTTTAGGTCTGTCACATCTGTGCAAGACATGTCCAACCAACCAAAATTTTTATCGAGTTTAAGGTGATCCCAAGTGCGACAAACAACTTACTAAAAACCAACCAACTACTGCTAAAGGCATATGATTTGTATTGGAGTGGGCTGTGTTATAGTCGGGTTATAAACTCCACTCTAAGTCATATCATAATTCAGATCTAAAGCCTCTTCTAGGAACAAGAATTGACATCTGCCAAAACCAAACTAAGCCTACGACTTAACAAAAACTTTCTTCTTTCCCACTTCAAACAACAATCAATTCATAGGAAGTCAGAGAATTCACGAATGTCAAAAACAACACCTACAAGAAATGTAATATTGAAAGAGATTCATTCACATTAAGGAGAGAACCTTGAGGGGTTGCTCAATTGGTCAGGTCTTGGATTTGCTCCCCAATGGTCACCAGTTTGTGTCCTCTTAGGGCCACTGAGGTGAGTACCCGACCATAAACTTTAAGGTCCCGTGGGATTAGTCAAGGTGTTCAAGGTGCGCGCAAGCTGGCCCGGACATCCACGGTTATAAAAAAAAAACATTAAGGAGAGAAGAAGTGGAAATCTGAAATACTTAGATAACTATCTCAAGCCAGAGGAGTCTTAACAGTCAAAAGAAGAGGTTAAATTCTATAACTATTATTATCAGTAAAAGATATCATACAATTTCATAATATAACATTAACAGCACCTATTGAACCATTGGGAGGAGTTAAGGAAATCAAAGTTGCGGCCTTGGGAAGTTTACACAACAGAAAAACCCATTTCAGAATAGGAATATGAGATTTCAAACATTCATTTCCTATCAAACTAAAAACCCTCTCGGTAGAGATAATTGAATAGTAACATTTATTTCTGAGCTTGCTAAATCACAATGCATTTACCAAAAGAGCTAGCGAAAAACCAAATCAATGGAATACTTTTGTGCTTTTATTAACTGCTATTCTACCATACGGAAAGATATAGATAAAAAGTATATGCTTGCTCTTGTAAGGAAGAAAATTGAAACCTCGACTGTTGCATCTAAATGCTTAAGCTATCAAAGACGTACTTCATTATACCCCCTCAAGTGCAGGCTGAAATCATTTTTTCATCAAATCCAGTCACAATTTTCTTATATGGAAGGCGGCAAGACTTGTTTGCAGGATTTTACTCACTCTAGTACCTTATTGAACTACTTCATCTAAAAGCAACCTTGATAACACATTTTTTCAGCTAGAACCCCCTTCCACCTTATCTAGTGTACATGCACCCACTGTTCACCTTCCCATGGACCAAATACCTACCGCCACATTTACTACACCAGACTTATTACAGCCTCATAATTATGAGTGCAGTTACTATTTCACCAATCAAGAACTAATAAAGGCATGCTAGCAATTTGGTTAATAGTGAAGTCAGCTTAGAAATTATATTCTAAAGAAAGTAGGTAAAAATATCATACATTTCACCATAACAAGTTTAAGAGTATTCTAGTGAACTGTTGATACGAAGGAAGATGATCAAAGTGGCAAGCATGAAGTGCACGCAGCAGAAGAACACTTTGCAAGAAGACACCTAAATCTTTCTAATACACCAACCAAAAATATTAAGTAGAGTGAACATTAATATCATTTTCTTTTCATTTCTATTTTGCAGAAGAGACCAGGGGAGTAAAAGAAACATAACATGATATTATTACTCACGAAAAAGATGTACAGATAACATGGTTGTCAGAGTACACTTCTGGAATGTTTAGTAGAGGTGATTGGATGGTAATGGACAGTAAGAAAACATGCACTTCAAGTTTTTCAAGGCCACGCACGACAAGTACATCCCAAACCTACTTGCATTACTTATGACCCGAAGATAAAATTACTCTCTCTCTCTCTCTTACGAGCTAATTCCCTTGCCATCTCCCTCATTTCCTCGGGTGATGGAGGCCGTGGTGCTTCAGGTGGGTATACAACATACTTACGCTGTGCAATATAACAAAAAAAATAATTCATTTTAGAAGGCACATCAAAGAGACAAATAGTATTGCGTTTAATAAATCTAATTTATATCACAATCAAATTCCATATTAATAATATAAACTTGACAACGTCTAGTTGAATATGCTTTGCTTCCTATTAGATACGAAATATTCGAACATCTCAGGTAGTGACACAATCTGCAATACCAAGTTTGCTGGTAAACACTAAAGGTTAATTTTCCTATTTTAGTAATACATGTTTTGCATTGATTCCCACATATAAAGTATTTGGAAGTGCTTCTTTCAACACATACATATTTTAAAATATTTAACGGCCTCTTCATGTTTCTAAGTATACTAGATTGGATCCTTCAATACATCTAGCAATGAAGGCCAAAAAAAAAAAATTTCATCTAGCCAGCCGCAAATCAGTTGGGAAAAAAGCTTAATTTGTAATTTTTTTTTTCACTCGTAAATATTTCAAACCATATTAATTGTTCTTCCACATAGAAATTCTCTTACTATTATGCTTTTTCCCGTGTTAATCCAAAAGAAAATGAGCAATCAACTTACTTCATACGATCTAGATTCTGGAAGAACCAAAAATTGAAATATGTATCTTGTTTCTTTTATCCCCGCCTTCAACATTCAATTTTTTTCCTCTGTTTAATTTACATTCAACCAAAGAAAAATAAAACTGAGAAATGTTCAAAACGCCCAATTTAGCATTCCAATTACTACAATATACTTACATGTATACATATACATAAACGAATAAATTCTTACATTGTTGATAACTTTCTGCAGATTCCCGGTGTTATTGGCAAAGAAATACATGAGACCAATTGGGACACTGACGTAAACCGCGAACTTTGCAATCTCCAAAATTCCCTTCGAAGTCCCCAAAGAAGACATTTTTTGTTTATAATTTGCTCTTTCCTGAATGAATTGATTCGAAAAATCTCTGTAGAGTGCTATGAAGTAGGAACAAAACCTATAGAAGTATCACATTTTTTCTCGGAACCCGTGGAATCGAAATCGATTAGAATAGATGGATTTTGATCCGGTTCGTCTAAAGAGCAATTCGATCTTGGGACATATCACCGTTTCGTCCAATGTTATTTCGGTTCCAGAAAGTTTCTCCCTTTTGTTTTGTTTTCTTAAAACTACTTACAAATTTAAATGTCCAGATTTTAATGAATTTTAATGAACTGTGATAAAATCTAGGTGCCTCAAGATTTTAATAAAATTTAATAAAATATTTTAAAATTCAGGTATTTTCAATAACTAGTGAATTTATAAATATTTTATTAATACAAAAATTTTAAAAGATTTGAATATATTTCAAACTTAAAAAAAAAATATAATCAAATTTTTTGAAATTTCATCATATTTGATGATATTCTTATAAAATTTGTGGAAATCTATTTAAATTTATGATATTCATGAGAATTTATAATCTTTTAAAATTCATCAAAATTTTAGTTGAGGACACTCCGACAATTTTTTTTTTCAAAATATAAAACCTCAATATTTTATAAATTTTTTTTATCCATAATCTTGTTCACTTATCCTTTTTCACTCTTCCAACCTTCTTCTCCTCTTCAATTATAATCAACTTCTTTGATTCTTTATTTAAATTATTTGATTATTTCCTTCTCAATCCATGAGTAATTGAAATCTGTATTTAAATAATTTTATAAATACTACAGAAAGTTGTTAAGTTTAATTTAATTTTGTTGGTAGATTGTTAATTTTATTGCAATATGGGATTAATGCATATTAATTTATTGTTTTAAATTTAGATTCCATGTTAAGTCCCTGTTTAAGCCGCATTATTTTTTTCCATTCTTATTATTTTACTCATTTTCAACCACACATTCTTTAATAAAATAATATTTTCATCGCATCAATAATTTTTCCTTCTTTTTCGACCACATATTCCCCATCACATAAAAAAAATTAAAAAATGCATTCTTGAGTTGAAAATGTGCACCAAACAGGAGCTAAATTGTTCATTTAGAAATTTGCAATTTGAAAGCAATTTTAGTGAGAATTTGCAACTTCAAAGTAGACTTAATTGGAATTCTTGATTAATGGCATAGTTGTTTTAATAGTTGGAGTCTATGTTTCAACTTCAGTATGATTCTTTTCAGAATCGAACCGAATCATACTGCGCCCACTCATATATTAAAGAGAACAATGATGAGATACGTGGGAAGTTTTTCGTCAATAGAGCCTAACTTATTTATTATTCAGCACAATGACCTTCTTAAAATTTAAAAGACGAGAATACCCTTATAATGGCCTAGACGCTTGAACCATTGTCAGACATCTGGGCCGTCTAGGCCCAAATGCGTGGTTGCCTGATTTTTCTAGATAATTATCAACAAAGTGGAATTCGCCATTTTCGACGAATTCCATACCAAAAAATACCAAAATCATTCCTAATATCGATTCTAACAATATATCTATCTCAAATCATACATTAAATGCATAAATTCATAAAATTTATCAAGATTGAATTTAAAAATCAAAGAACTCATTCGTAAAATCATAAAATTTAAATAATAAAAATAAAAACTAACATTGATTAAATATGTAGAAGCTGATGAAGACGGTGGTGGTGAATAGTGTTGAAGTTGATTTCTTCAATAAGATTTTCCCCCTTTCTATCTGATTTTTTCCCTCTTTTTTCCTTCATTTGAAATGAAAGGTAGGTTGTTATTTTAATCTAATCAAGGGCCATTGTGAAAATTGGGCTTGGTCAACAAGTCATTGACCACCATTTTCTCGAAGTTTTTGTCCAATCAAGCTGATGAATGGATTGGGCCAGTTTATGTGAGAAATATAAATTTTGATAAAAATAGCACTAAATTGATCGAATAATTATTTGAAGGGGTAGCTTTCACAATATTTTACGTTTAAAAGTTATTCATTAATACATTAAATACAAAGTTTTTGCCAATGTGGACTAGAATAGAGTAGAGGTCAAAATATTCGAATTTGATTTCAATTGCTTTGATTAAAACTCGTTTGGATGATTCTACATAAAGTCCCACATGATGGAAAATCATTGATAGAAACGAACTCATAGGTACAATTTCAACGGAATCACTCAGCTAAAATTAAACAAAGACATCATCCTTCAGGTTCTCGACCAACTTAAGAATTCCATCTAATACGCTGCAACAATTCTCTATGGGGTAGTATGTTTGAAGTTGTGTCGATGATAGTTGATTGGGCAAAGTACATTAAGAACATAAATTCAGTCGATAAAAATAAAAAAATAAAAAA
>CAIGRK010266234.1:0-13514 GCA_903798315.1 Fraxinus greggii | reverse complement strand
TCCGGCCCAAAAAAGCTCGAGCCGAGCCCGAGCTTCGAGTTTCGGCTCGTGGCTCAACTCGGCTCAACTCGATTCATTGACATGACTATTCTCAACTATTGGGAGAAGAGTAAGCTTTCATCATCATCATCCAACTCAAATGATCTGCATGTACCATCAGAATCATTTTCCTCCGCTTGGTAGCGAGAGGGTTGTGACATTTCTGCTTGATTTCTCAAGTTCGCCACATCTCTTCTCTCTCGCCTATTTCTAGGCAGAGGTGGAATCCTCCGACGTTCATATTCTTGGTACTATTCTTGCCTTCTTTAAGCAGATTTCTAGGCCTTGAGAGTCCAATTCGATCAAAAATGTTGTTGGACCTTTGAGGTTCACGCTCTTGAGTATAATCTGGTGGAAATTTTCCCTGCTACGGCATGTTATCGCCGGGTTAGCTTGTAACGTAATTTGTGGAAGTGTCTAGTTCCACCTTCCTCTCCGTTGGGCTGACATTTTTGCCATGCATTTGCGGGTATGTTGCTGTGTCATTCTTTTTGCCTTCTTGGGGAAACATTCCATGCCGAGGCGCCTAGTTTCTTGCCTATTGGTACATTTGCATAAGTAACTGTTGCATGGCAACGTTCTGCTAGGCCATGTTTTTCATATTCGCGGCCATTTCTCCTATTTTCCTAGCTAAGCGTGCTGTGGTACAACCTCGCCTGGGTTGGTGATAGGGACGATGCATGTTCACATTTGTGTGGAGGACATCTTCTCCAGAAGCCTCTTGCTGCCTATTTCTACTCTGCGATCCGTGGTGGCTGGAACGTATAGCAAGTATTTGATTTTGAGCTGAAAGTACGCGTTTTAGATGTTCTTTCTTTATGGCGGTTCTTTCTTCAAAAACCAAGCCTTTTTCCAAGGTTCTGTTTCAGATGACTTTTACCATAAGGATGTTCGTGGTTATAGTGTTGACCTTCCCACAGTCGGCGCCAATCTGTTTACCCCAAAAAACATACCGATGATTTAGCCAATAGATCGTAAGACCTCTCACGTCCACGCAAGTTGAATTCCTGCACACTTGGACGAACTGTAAGTTACACGTGGCCTTCTCCGGAAGGGATGGAGTTGGCCACGTTCACTCTGAAGGTCAAGTCAGTTGGAGAAATAGGTGTGAGAAATCTTTGAACGTATGCCTCCAATAAATAAAAAGGGGGTCGTCTTGGGAATAAACAATTAAAACGCGTGCAATAAGAATATAGTTTTGAGAGTTTGAACTTGCATTACCTTCGATTGGCACTAGGTGTGAGCTTTTATGCTTGGACGAAATGAATGGAGTCCATTGGATGATAGTGCACATGGCGTCATCCGAATGACTTACCTTTCTTGTCATATACCTCAATCAATTCCGGCCTTAAACGCTATCACCATCTTTGCGTACATAAAGCCTAGCCTGTACTTTAGACTTGACCAAATAGGATGGTGGCGGCAACGGTGGCAGTGAGTTGTCTTGTCAACTCATGTCGTGTATGGGATTCAATCGAGATTTTGCCACTGCCTCGTCCTGGGCCTGCTATGTCAATGGGGTCTGCCTGTAAAAGGGTCTGTCCAGGTGTTTTATGTGGGAGAGACCGGTCGTTTGCACCCGTATCTGTTCGCCCGTATGCATCTGGCCACCTATGTCTGCACATGAAGTATGGGTCTTCGAACTGTTAGCCACTTAGGCTAATTGGGCCCCTCCATGAGTCCTAGTTTTTCATGGCGTAATAGAAACAAATACAGTCTAATGAGCGAAGTGTTACTCATTGCTTTGGCTTAACTGCTTATAAATTTATCTTTTCTTATTCAAAGATGCTACGGTAAGCAACCACTTAAAGTGTAGGAACTATGTTGGTTTTAAGTCACTTTTTTATTTCCAAACATGTTTTGATAGATTATATTTTCTTGTGAGTGAAAATAAGTGACTTATTTTTAACTTGACCAACAAAACAAATTATTTATTTTAAAATTAACTTATTTACTTATAAGTCAAGTTTTTAGGCTTAATCAAACTTGGACCATGTCTACTTAAATAGTTAGTTATCTGTGCGCATTTATACATCAACTCTTGATTCCATTCTTATATCAACTATTATTTTGCAAATCACTTACTGATTCTTCAATTATTTTCCTATAAGTCAGAATAATTGATGAGAGATACATGCTGCTACCATTGTCTACATTCAGGTCATTCTTGAGTTAGAATTACCAATTCCCCGATCTTCTTGTGGGCTTTGTTGACCATATGAACTTCACCTGTGGGCCTGCAAGTTCAAAAGTTCGTAAATTCTACGGTCATTGAAATTGTATGTGTATCTAGATCTCGTGTTCAAACCGTTATAGCATACGTATTATCCGTTTTGAGAAGGTCTGACTCACGACTTTTTGTCGCATTCCCCAAAATTCGAACCAAGACCTCTAATTTATGAAAAATTTGAGTTGAATCCTGATAACAATTGAATGGGGAGAGCCTGAGCCCATCTTACTTTTTCATGACTTTTTAGCGCCCCTTGTAATTCGAACCTAAAATATCTACTTCATGAGAGACTTAAGTTGAATCAATGAGGGGGTAAGATGCGCAAACTCTCCCAGAACAAAAAGTACGTAAGTTAACGATTTGGGCATAAAGATTGAGTTTTACCTCCTCATGATTTTCTATCGCATTCCCTAAGATTTGAACTCAAAACCACTTGTTTATGAGAGATTTAGCCCCCTTTGACCTCCATTATTTGAAATTATAATTTTTGGAATATTTTTTTTAAGAATGCATGGTTAAAAAGAAAAAGTTTTGGATTTACGTGTAATATTATTTTATTGAAAAATGTACGGTTGATAAGAAAAGATGGAAAAATAGATTATAATTTTAATGGGGGCCAAACGAGGGCTTAAATTGATTTTCATAAAGTAGAGGTCTTGAGTTTGAATCCTAGATGACGCAACAAAAAGTCGTGAGGGATAAGATGAGCTCAAACTCTTCCAAAACGAACAGTACTTATAACGACTTTGGACGCGAGGCTAGGATTGTTACAGTATGAGAGTTCTTGGAAACTCTAGCTTGCCATGATTTTACTGTGAGAACATTGTGTATCCTTGATGGATTATGTTGTCTAAGAAATATAGCATGAAGAAAGGTTAGGAATTGTGTTGAAAGCAAAACTTCTGTGGTGGTTGATTTCACCAGTTGGAGTGATTCAGACTTTCTTTCTTGTAGGTCATAAGAAAATCTTTATCTCAATCCTGAACTTATAAAAAGATGTGTATCTCTTTACATTTGTTGGACACACTGTTTGCGTCTGAAATTGAATTTAGCAATAAATTACCCTTTTGGTCTAAAAGTAAACATACTCGCAAATGGTCTGCTGAGGCTTACTTGACATATATCAGCTCCAGTAGTATATCATATCGAGAAGTCAAAGATAAACGAAATTAGTTTTGCATTATGGGATTTCTCAGTGCAAACGGGAAGCAATGTAACTCGAACAAATAATCATCCTTCTTTGGAATCAGAGTCGGTAGGATACAAAGTTCATGGTAAGTTTCTAGCACAGGTAAAATGCTTTTTTACTTGGTGGCTAGATAAACTATTTGACTACCAATTCCTAAGCTGCCACATTTTTCTTAAATTAAAATGTTACACCTCTTATTGCTCGAAACATACAATCAAGTACGTTCAAAATTTCCCCAAGTTAACAGGGAACGATTTGTAACTACATATACAGAAAGTCATTTTGAGGAGTGCATAGAAGCATCCTTTGGCTTCTCTTTAGATCCCGACACGGCTGCAGTCGCCGCAGCCGTCACAGCAGCTGCTGCAGCACCTAACTTTATTCCACCAGCAGCTTTCATTGCTCCCCCAATTTTAGCGAATGCAGCTATTCCACCTATGAGTATAGCTCTTAATGCGACTGTTGGTTTTACTGACATATTCGACAAATCTGCAATATAATACAAACACCAAGTAAAGTTTAGATTCTGCCAGTAGGTGGTTGAAGATCAAGACATCAACATAATTGAAGGCAAATCGGGGAATGGAAAATAAATGAGAGAAGAAAGTACAATTTCAGACAAGGATAAAGTTAAATTTACGTTCTGACAATAGCTTAATGGAAATGCACGACCATGCCCGCAGCAA
This sequence comes from Fraxinus greggii, assembly GCA_903798315.1. NCBI lineage: Eukaryota > Viridiplantae > Streptophyta > Magnoliopsida > Lamiales > Oleaceae > Fraxinus > Fraxinus greggii. Next base: position 9,370 of record CAIGRK010266234.1, on the reverse strand, counting down.
GATTTCTGAGTCCTAATAGTATTAACTTGATCATTTAAAACTCAAACCAGAACTTAGGTAGATCTATTCTAATCCTGACTTAATTTCTCAAATACTGCTACTATGTTAAACATAGACTCAACAAATTCTCTAGGGCTCAGCCACCAAAAGAAATTACAAATTTGAAACGTACTGCTAAAATGTGATTAAATTTTAAGATACACAAATTACAAGTCATGTGATCATGTCAAAAATATATAACTGTAGACATGCTATGTCAACAAGAACAATAATTAAGGTATTTTTACAAAGAAGATGTTGAGTTCTTTTGCATAATCAGGACTAACAAGAATGTCCATACAAGGTGAAGGTCAAATCCAGTATTCTCTACACCATATGGATATATCATGTAGATCACAGTTACTTTAAACATGGGAAGCTTTGACCTCCTGCTTTCTTCTGTTAGTAACTTGGCCTATGTTCACAGGACAAGAAGATTATAATATTGCAAGGGGAAATATGAAAGAGTGTCATGTACGCAAACCCCAAATCCCAAACACTCCAAAATTTATAATGTGCAAGACTTAAGGAAAACATAAAGTCCATCCCAAGAGATAGCTCTCTCTAATTATCGCTCTAATTGAGATCAGAAAACTACAAAAGGGAGAGTCCTTATATATAAGCACAAAATGGGAGGCTTTTAGTTTCTTTTTGATGAGGGATTCAAAATAGTCACATAAAAAGTGGGATAGGCAAATCATATTCTTTGTAGAAAATGAAAAGTCTAATCCTATTCAATGTAGTATTCATTAAATCAACAAAACAGAAGAAAACAATATATTTGAGGAGAGTTCTCAATAACCACATCCTACTCTATTAAGTTGAACACATATTTGATTCATGTTGCCAGTTTGAATTCACAATGCTAGCATTAAATCAAAATTTACTTCCCTTCAAGATTAAAAAAGGGTGCCATTTCTTTGGTGTTGGATAAGGGTTCAGTGATGTTAGCATTCTCATTTTTTTATTATTATTATTTTTATTTTTTTAGGCGGGGGGTCGGTAGGGGTACAAAAATATCATATAAAACTCCTAATATTGTTATAAAATATCCACTGTTCATTTATATAAAAATTAAGATAGATAAAATTCCCTCCTATCCAACATGACTGCATACAAACTGAATGTCCGTAATTGCATTCCAGTCCCTATAGGCCGCTAAAATCTCGTTGATATCTATCCACATGAAAGCTATTTATTCTTGTCAATTATTCAGGGATGGAATAAACCTTTAACTATGAACATCCTACACTCCAGCTATCACCTTTACCTTGATCTTTCCCCGCTCTAGAGCTCACAACACCCAAATTAATTGCTGAGATACATAGAAGAAATATTTTAGCTCGTGGTCAAGTAAAATGAATAAGACTTAATCCCAACATGCATGAAACCCAAACACAAATCCTAATATTGAGATTGATCTCCAGCTCGGGTATGTAGCTATTTTCACCAGTCTTTAGCAAATTTCAACCTTGCAGGTGTGGATAATCGGTCTCTCCATCACAATAAAATATTCCATTCATTAACTAAGGTGATTATTTTGCCCATCCAATTGAATTGACCCAAACTTCTAAACAAGAATTGCAAACGAATACCAAAGTGGTAACTTACTTCTCATCCAATAGGGCTACAATATGCATAAAAGAAACAAATACAACAGTCTTTCCTCCAAAATATACATCATTCATTCGCGCATAAGCTTTTATAGAAAACCCAGCACTTACAACGAATTTGGTACATTGGCTTGAGCAGAACTACTAATATGTCTTGTACCAATGTCTCTTTTTCCTAATGGTGTCGAGTCCTATCCAAACATGCTGGTGACGTAGTGTAAAAACTATCTAAAAGATTCCAAAACAGATCCCCATATCTTTTCCATCTCCGATGGACCCAACACAAATACCATTCTTTATAATTTCCAATTTGACGCCTTTTTCTACTTTTCTTTTTAACACATTCAATATCTGTTTTATTAAACATGCTTGAATCGGCATAAGATGCATTCAATTGCAGGAATTGAGTTGCATCATATTCCCTCATAACTAGGTAAAAACGTAGCTCAATAAAAAAAAAATCTAATCAAATAACCCTAAAAAACTGCTCCTATAATTCAGTTGATAAACAAGTCACTGAAAAACACAATTGTTTGTTGTTCACAGCCAATTGAAAATGTATATTACGCTTCAGGAATGAATGAATTAATCAATAAATATAGAAAAAAAATAAAAAAAATTGAACCTCTAAATCCTTACCGGTTTGGGTCTTCTTTTGTGATGTTTAAACCTCTAAATCCTTACTGGTTTGGGTCTTCTTTTGTGAGGGTTATGTATCTGTGTATATCTGCATATATATATAAAGAGAGAGAGAGAGAGAGAGAGAGATCACAGCTCCGTCTTCCTAGTATTGACGTATAAATTGAAACCAAAGGAAGAGAATATGCCGTGTTTGATGCCATTAAGGACTGGTTTGCAGGGCATTAATTTGGCTCCTCGGAGGTTTGCAGGGCGTCAATTTGGCTCGTCGGGCTCGGACGATTCATGTCGTGGCTCGGCCTAAAAAAATTTCGAGTTGGCTCGACTCGTGACTCGATTCAACCGAATCGAGGCTGAGGCCGATACCCATTTTGAGGCATCAGCTCGAGCCCAACTCACATTGACCGACTCGTGAGATTTGAACCTTAAAAAAAGAAATAATAGTAATAAATAAAAGTTTAAAAGTTTATTGTGTCAAGCAGCGTGTAGCTTACCGTTTGCGGCAATTTTTACATTACTCTTCAATTTCTTACTGAATTTTGTTGTATTCTATAATTTGAAGTTTTTAATCGAAATGATTAGTTCATTATTGGAGGCAAGGATGCGCATTTGAATAGGAATCGAACCTCCTAAATTGAAGAATTAAGTTTGACACTCATGGAAAAATCTGCATCATTGATTGTTTAAAATATTATTAAAATCAATGTATAAAAAACCGTTAATGATATCAAATTTGATGTGCAAGATTGTAAATTGAAACCCCTAGTTTTCGATTCGATTTCAAAAATTAAATGGAAGTCTAAAATTAATAGTTCCATTTACAAAATACCCAAAACTTAATTGATAGTTTCGGTTCATAAAACTCAGACCGAAGCATAATTATGAATCAATTTTTCATATTTTTTAAGTTGTTATTTTTTTATTTCACATATAGGAGATCTAGTAATGCTTGGAAATGAAACTTTTAGAAACTAGTGGGGAGTCCATACATAATTTCTCTTTCTTTACCCTTTTCATTTAAAAATTATCCAGTTGAATGAAGTAATGTAAAAAATTGCTTACCGTTTTTCGGCTGCTTATTTTTTATTTTTTTTTGAAGAAACTTCGCTATGATATAGTCGACTAGAATTGACAGTTCTAATTCGGCTTCAAATATTACATGGAACCAATTGGCTTAGTTTACAAAAATATCTGAAGTTTAATGAGTAGTTCCAATTCTTGAAATATATTGATCAAATGAACAACTCCCACCCCTGATTGGAGGAGTATTTGAGGTTTATAGCAAGTGACAACGTGATGTAAGAGTTGGTTTATGTTTTAGATAAAGAGACTAAATTCTATGGAGAAATTCACTACGTGAAAGCTAATAAAATCTCCTACCAGGACGATTTTTTTATGCCCATCAATGGACCTTGAGACGATAATCCATGAAAAATGATAGAAAATGCTTTTTGAGGAGAACCAACCAACGATGGATATGAGTGATATTTTACCCATACTACAAACTCATTTGTTGATCTTGCAAGTCCCCACCACATCAATTTGGCTAAGATAGCCGATTGGGTTGATTCAACCAAGAGAAGAATGGAAGCCTTTGAGATCTTGTTAGCATGCAAGACGCACTCTTAATAAATTATTCTTCGACATCCATAATGATTCACAAATTTGGCTTTGGTGTATAGAGAAGTCATTACTGTTTAATGTATAAGAATTAATCATAAAAATAACGAAACCAACTCTTTTTATATAATAATAACTAATTTCAAAATTTATTATATTCAAAAGATTATATTTATAAGGTTATTTTATAATAAAAATAAATAAGCTTTTAGAAAATTTTCATGTAAGTACCATAAAAATGTAAAGTTAACAGTCATTTATTTTAGGGAAAATTGCAACTGGGTCTCAAATATTTCAATTAGTTACAAACTATACCCAAATATTTTATTTTTGCAACTACATTCCCAAATATTTCATATCCATTGCTTCTAGAGGATAAATGGACGAAATGACAATTAGTCAACCCATGAAAATCAATTTGACCATATTTTGACCAAATTTAAAAGGGCAAAATTATAATTTATATATTTTTTCAATAAAATAATTAAATAAATAATTATTTTCTTACTAATTCACCCTCTTCACAAAGCTCCCATCCCTACTCTATCGTATTCCATCCCAACTTTTACACCCATAGCCGCCATCGCCTACCACAGCCACCCCAACCACAACCACTGCATGCTCAACATCAATTAACTCTTTTTCAGTTCAAAGAGATAAACCCGTAGAAAATTTGAAAAATCACACAACAAAACCCATCCACAGAGATAAATGAATAGCCAGTATTGCAGCAAGCACCAATCTCGGTGGATCTTGTCAATCGAAATTGATTAGGATAAGATCGTTATCATCTCTTTCTTCTATGGCAAAAAAATAAAAATAAAAATAAATCAAGCGAAATTGTGGAGGAATTAAGCAACATAAATTTACAGGTCATTGTTGTTTAGAAGTCCCAATTTTAAATGTTGATTGCCCTTCAAGCTTCAAACATGAAATTCTAGAAATTCCACCTTCAATTTAAGATTTTACAGAAAATTTGGTACGGATGGATTTGAATTTAGGACTTTTTATATTCTTTGACTTTATATTTACCTTTTATATTCTTTTAAACTTTTATGTTTAATTAAAGGATAACGTAGGAATGACAAAAAAATCAGTTCAACCCAAAACCCATGGAACGGAAATTACTCCCCTAATCTAGTAAACGAGGTGGGGATGGGACACAGGTTGTTGCCCAGAAGCTGGTAGGGACGGGTATGGAAAACATAGTTCCCACGCAGCTACCCATCCCGCTTAAAATTAATTTCAAATTTAAGTTTTTTATTAAATAAAAAGAAAATATTTATCATCATTTTTAAAGAGAAAATGACTTGTTCTTAACAAATTGAAAAAAAAATATATTCACTAACTAAAGATTAAAAAAATAAAAAACAAAAAACAAGTAAACGGGGTGATAAATACGACAGGTGCCTTGCCCCGCTTTAATCGGGTACGGGGCGGGATAAGGTTACAAACATACCCAACGAGACAAGGGAAGGGAATGGTCGACCCTCCTCATGCCCCACCCCTTTGTCATCTCTAGAATAATTATCTATCATTAGTGGTGTTGAACAGTCTATGTGTCAGCATATTATAGGTCATATTAAATGAGCCACATTAAATAAGAAAATATAAAAAGGAAAAAAAGCTAGGACGTGATCTATTTACACGAGTTTAAGAATAAACTCAGGAGCTCGCAGATAAGAGTTCGTAGACAAGAAGAGGAGCTGTCTTCCTTGAATAAATCATAAATAATATGCACATGGGTAAATGGTTAAACTATGACCAATTAATGAAGAATATGTAAACTGGTGAATAAAATGTGAATATCTAATAGAATCAATTATAAACTAACCTGTAAATTGCATCCAAGGTCCTTAAGGAAATCTATAAATAGTCCTGTCTAGTAAGAGAAATGTATGCATAAGTCAAATATATTCTTCTCGAATAGCTATTTCCCCTATTTCTCCTTTCTCAGCATAAGCAATGTTAGTCTAGGAGGAGAAAATCCTGGCTGGGTGAAAAGAGTTTGTTAATCATAATTTTGTTGTCAACAAATGGCGTCGTACATAGAAATTGAAGCAAAGATAATCTCAAAGTTGTTTACCGGAATTAGAAAATCACTGAATTTGTAGAAAGATGAGTCAATCTAAGGTAAATAAAGAGAAAAAAGGCGCTAGAGAGCAGAGGTAAAAAATTCATCTATGATTCAGTCGATAGCAATGAGAATCTAAAACGACAGCAGAAAGAAACTCTAGTGAAACCAAAAGCTAATCTCTCTCCCATTCCACATCATCGACCGTGAAAGAAATAGTCAACAGCAAATACAGGAGATGGTAGAAAGCCTCAAAGTGTTACCAGTGGAAAAGCCTCTCTGTGTGCGAAAGTAGGAAATTCGAAAGTTAAATCTTTCGAAAAATAAAAAATAAAAATGAGCTTCAGAGCATGCGAAAAATCAGGTAATTCAAAATATAATCTTTTTAGTTAGGTCTATAGAACCTAGGAGTGGAATCTCAATCCTGCAGATGAGGTAATATCTATTCAAGTAATGATAGCTAGAGAACGTTTTCATTATATACTTCTAGACAATGAAAGTCCAATAAATGTAATCGAATGCAAAAATAAAATCCCCGGATTACTGTGTCGGAGCCTTACTAGTTTACTAGAGGTGGTTCAAACTCTCATAGACAGGCCACTCTTCTAGTGAAGGTCAGGAAGAAGCCCCAAGCAAATCAAGGATATATTGATTTTTGCATAGAAAAGGAAAAATCCGTATATGACGAAATTCTCGGATATCCTATCATAAGACAGATGAACATAGCGATTTTCCTCTAACAGTCACATGTTGAGTTCTCAACTAATAAAGGTGAAGCCTCCGTAAAACGCACTCAAGGAATTGCAAAGAAACCTTCGAAATGACCCAAGGAAAATAGCCATATGCGCTCCCAAGGGGAATGTAATTGCCATAGTTGAGATGACTAATCCTGAGAAGAAACTTGAAATTGATGACTTAATCTATCTCCACATAACTAACTGTATATCCGAAGCGGCTACATTCGAAGAACTAGAAAGTTTTTCTGTTAGTCCAGAAGATACAAGTAAAGCTCTAAAAATTGGCAAATAATTAAATGAACGTATGAAAAGCCTATTGAAAGTTCATTTTAAAGCGAACCTAGTTATGTTCGCATGGAAATATGCTGATATGATGGGTTATCCCAAAGTGGCTTATCATGCCTAGAAAGTTGATCCCAAGATAAAGCCTAAAATACAAAGGAGGTGATCAATGAGCGTCGAAACGTATGAAGCATTGAAATATGAGGTGGACAGGTTGTTAGAAAATGGATTTATCCGTGAAGCTCAATACCCGATTTGGGCATGTAATCCTGTACTAGTGCCAAAAGCAATGGAAATTAGTGAACCAACCACGATTTTACGGACCTAAACAAAGCATGTCCCAAATACAATTTTCCACTCCCCAAAATTGATAAGCTGGTGGATGCAACTACGGGACATGAGCAAATAAGCTTTATGGATGTATATTCGGGATATAATTATAACCCCATGTATAGACCGAATGAAGAACACATTGCCTTCGTAACTAATCGGGGATTATATTGTTATAAAATAATGTCATTTGAACTAAAAAAACGTGCTAGGGCTTCGTATCAAAAGCTAGTAAACAAAATATTCATAGATCAACTAGGTAAAATAACGGAAGCAAACAATGATGACATGCTTGTCAAAAGCCTCCGAACAGAAAGCTGCTTAAACACTTGGAAGAAACCTTTAACGTGCTATAGAAATATAGAATGAAACTCCATATGTTAAAATACGCATATGGAGGGCAATTCGGAAAATTCCTAGAATATATAAACCAGCGAGGTATTAAGACAAACCTTGATAAAATTCAAACCCTCATTAGAATGTGATACCCGACAAAATCAAAGGAGGTTCAAAGTTTAGTAGGAAGGACAGCCGCCTTAAGCATATTTGTATTACGAGCAGTAGACAAATGCTCTTCATTCTTTAAGTAATGAAAGAAGGAAAAAAGTATGAATGAAGTGATGAATGCAAATACATATTTCAAGCTTTGACGTATCGCCTCAGAAAAATGCCCCTATTAGCTACACCATCAAGTGGAGAAAATTTACTTTTGTATTTAGCATTTTCTAAAGAAAAATTGAGTTCCGTCTTGATAAAGGGAAAGGGAAGCAACTGCTGCCACTATATTATGCAAGCAAAGATCTACAAGGGTCGGGGCGAGATAACCTAACATAGAAAAACTACCATTCGTCCAAGTTGTAACATCGCGAAAACTGCAAATATTCTTCCAGAGCCACAATATCGAAGTACTAACTAATATCCCACGTAAGTAAGTACTACAGAAATTTGATGCATCAAGATGACCGATTAAATGGGCAGTAGAGTTGGGATAGTTCGAAATAAGCTATAAGGGACTCTGCAATCAAAGTACAAGAATTAGTAGATTTCATTGCTCTCATAACAAACACAGACTTGACGGTAGAATCCATTTCACAAAAGAGTTCGGTTACCGGTGCTTCTCTTATATCTTCGATCGAGCAACATATCAATCAATATTTCGTTACATCACTTTAACAATTGGTCTCTCTATGGCTAGCTTTCAATCCATGTAGCTATCTAAAGAATGAAGTAAACTTTAGGATGTTCCCACTCCCGAGGTGGAACCTAAAAAGGAAATTTGGAAGTTATTTGTAGACAGATCATCTGGAGATACTGGTGTCGGAGCAAGAATAATTTTGACAAGCCCAAAGTGGCACAATCTAGACTCTGCATTAAGGTTCACATTTAAAGCAACCAATAACATTGTTGAATATGAAGCTTTACTAACACGCTTACAGTTGACGAAAAAATACAGGCTCAAAGCATATAAGTAAAAAGAGATTACAGTTTAGTTGTAAATGAACGAAAGGTTCATGACTAAATAAGGAAAAACCTTGTGGATGTAGGAAATTATATCTTATCTAAAAGATGGAAGGCTCACTGAAGATAAAAATTAAGTGCAAAAACTACGAATAAGAGTCTCTAGATACATATTAGAGAGTGACATCCTATTCAAACAAGGATGCACACTCCATTTGCTCAGATGTGTAGGTGAAGATTGTTAAGTCTCGAACCCTGGATCTTGCTATAGCTGAAAGTGTGCTTCCAAATTTTAAGAGAAAGTCATGTTTTCTTATAACAACTCTTTAAGTGGGTGCATTGAACTAGATTGTGACACATGGTGTTCTAGTGGTCATTGGATGAAGTTCTAGATACTTCTAATATTATATATCCACTTGACTAAACGATTGGCATTCATTCTCTCGAGATTGGTTCGACTTTTGGATCTCTCACTCCCTTCTGTGAAACTCTCTCTTCTTCATGATTTAGGGTTCATCATTTTTGATGAAACTGGTAGGAAGAATCTGTAATAGTTCAGATCGAAGGCTTACTGTATT
>CAIGRK010266161.1:0-10742 GCA_903798315.1 Fraxinus greggii | reverse complement strand
CGACGCAAGTTGGGAAGCTGGGTTATCAAAAAAAAAAAAAATTACTACATACAGACCTTTCCATGTATCAATTTGTAACTGATATTGATTACCCATTCCAATAATGACTGCATTTAATTGTGATGCGCTGAATTCGTAAGATTTCAATTTCATATGGATGAATAGAACATAACATATTACAAAAGAAGGTGAGATTCTGCATTTTATCTTTTATTCTTTTAAAATCTCACCTGTTGTAATTTCATCCTAAGAAAAATCTACATTGCCCTGCTGTGAAGACGCCTTTTCGATTGGTAAGGATCTCTGTAGAATCTATAATTATCTAGTATATGTAATTTATGCAAAACATGATAATTGATCTATTTTATGTGTTTAAAATATGTTTTCAAGCAATAAAAAGTTTCAGATAAATTAATATCGGTTTACATTATTTGATTTTTCATATCCATTTTTTCATTCCTACTGAATATCATTATTCGTCTCTCAATACGTAATGAATGGTATTTCACTGTATTATGGTTTGCAGACAGCTGAATTAAGATGATCTTTTTATTTTTTATTTGTTTTTTATTTTATTTCTTTTTGGGTTTTAGATATGGAATGTAAAACGAGTTCGTCACATTCAATGCAATGACATTTGGTATCATACTGCCTATCAAATGCAGGTACGCCAATATTTTTGAGATGATATCCTCCAAGCTAAAATTTGACAGAATGGCTTCTTTCTATCGGATTTAAGTATGCTATAGAAGGGATTGAAGTCAACATTGCAACATTTGTGATGTTTGATGTGCTTGTTAACGATGAAGAGTTAACTTTAACTGAAAATGAAGAGAACTAAGAACTTTTAATAATGTGAAATGGAAGAACTAAGAAGAATAACTTTCATTGATGATAATACTAGAGTACATGTAAGGCAATATATATACAATGAATTGAGTAGTGAGCAAGAAAACAATAGCAATTACACGTGAAGAATCAAAATATGTTACAACAATAATTGTGGTCCCAAGTGTGCACAATAGTAGCTCTCAACATCAGCATGAATGATATGAGCTCATACATTTGCCTTGATGAATTCATGAGTTGTAAATAATCTTCACATCCTCCCTGAAGCTAGAGTTTGTCATCTTACTCCAAGCTTGTCTTTGAGAAACAAAAACCTGGTTTGAGACAAATGTTTGGTTATTAGATCCGTGGTTTGATCTGATGAAGGAATGTANACATGTAAGGCAATATATATACAATGAATTGAGTAGTGAGCAAGAAAACAATAGCAATTACACGTGAAGAATCAAAATATGTTACAACAATAATTGTGGTCCCAAGTGTGCACAATAGTAGCTCTCAACATCAGCATGAATGATATGAGCTCATACATTTGCCTTGATGAATTCATGAGTTGTAAATAATCTTCACATCCTCCCTGAAGCTAGAGTTTGTCATCTTACTCCAAGCTTGTCTTTGAGAAACAAAAACCTGGTTTGAGACAAATGTTTGGTTATTAGATCCGTGGTTTGATCTGATGAAGGAATGTATTGTATCTTGAGCTTCCCTTCAAGGACTTTATCTCTAACAAAGTGTATATCCAACTCTATATGTTTGGTTCAAGCATGATAAACAAGATTGGATGCTAGGGCACGGGCACTAAGATTATCACACCATAGAATAGGAGATGAAGTGGGTTGCAACTTGATTTCTTTAAATAATGATTCAATCCAAGTTATTTCAGCTGAAGCTTGTGCTAGAGCCCTATACTCTGACTAAGTGCTTGATCTAGCCACTACCTGCTGCTTCTTTGAAGACTAGGACACCAAAGTATCTCCAAAGTTGACATACTAACTGGCTGTCGACCTCCCGTCATCAGGGCAGGATGCCCAATCAGCATCAGCAAAGCCTGTGATATCTATTTTGTTAACTCGTTGTATCCAAAGGCCTTGTTCAATAGTACCTTTCAGATACCTGAAGATCCTCTTAACTGCCTTCCAATGAACATCTAAAGGAGCTTGCAAAAATTAGCTTAACTTATTCACTGCAAAAGATATATCAAGGCGTGTATGACTCAGATACTACAACCCATTTATGGCACTTCTGTATAAGGAGGAGTCCATCATTTTGTCACCATCATCCTTGGAGATGCACTTCCCTACTGTCATAGGTATAATAAAAGGTTTAAGGTGCTCGAAATTAAACCTTTCCATCAAGTCCCTTACGTATTTAGTCTGAGTGAGATGCATTCCTGATTCAAACCTTTTTACTTCAACTCCCAAAAATTGATGCAAATCACCCATATATTTCAATACAATTTGGGTATTCAATCTGTTAATGAAGGTCTGCAACATGTTATGATCATTTCCAGTGATTACGACATTATTAACTTACACCAAGGAAAAAATAAATGCTTCTGATTCATAAAAAAGAGCAGGGAGATGTCTGCCCTGGACTTAGTGAATTTCCAGTCTAAGAGTGTCATTTTTAACCTTCATACCATGCCCTAGGTGGTTGCTTGAGTCCATAAAGGACCTTTTCAAGTCTGCAAACAAAAGTAGGATTAGCCTTGTCAACAAAGCCTTCTAGTTGATTTCATTTAGCTTTCCAATGAAGAATGCATTGTTGATATCCACTTGTATAACACTCCATCCTCTTGAGATAGCAATTGGAAGAATTATTCTTGGTGTTGATACTTTTATCACAGGGCTAAATGTCTCATGATAGTCAACACCTGAGGTTTGTAGGATGCCTTTAGCAACAAGCATTGCCTTGTGTTTCAGTACTCTTCTTCAATGTCACGTTTGAGTCTGAAATCCCACTTATTTCTTATCACCTTTTGATTTATCAATGCTAGCACGTGTTTCTAGGTCTTGTTCCTTATTAGTGCTTTGTATTCTTCCTCTATAGCTCCTCTCCAATTTTTGTTGGTCATAGCTTCAAGTACATCATTTGGTTCAGTCCTACTTGGGTTCATCATGTACTCTTGGCATTATGTTGAGGATACATTTGGTTTGAAAATACCAACTTTACTCGTTATAGTCATATGATGTTCAACAATATGTCTATTTGATTCTGTAACCTGACTTTAATCAACCTCATTATTCATTTCAACTTGCTCAACCTCAACATTTTTAGTTGCTTCTTGATTCTCCCTTTGGGTGTGTTCATCTGACTCTTCATGTTCATTTATTTCTGGTACCTCATTCATAGACAATACTTGTTGATCTGACCTGTGAACTGCTGCAGGAGGAGTTGTATCAGAATGACTTAAATCAATTGAGCATGTTTGATCAAAATTAAGAGAGGTGTGAAGAGGAAAATATTGAATGATGGTTTTGGACTTTTGGGAGTCGATGTTTTTGTTGAGAAAACTTGACTGAAATGGGAATTCCCTTTCATTGGAAACAACATATCTAGACAAATAAATTTTACCAGTGCGACTGAGACACTTACAGCCTTTGTGAGAATTGCTGAACCCAAGGAAGACACATTTAGTGGAGTGAAAACTGAACTTGTGAGCTTGGTAAGGCCTTAGACAGGGAAAAGAAGCACAAACAAACACTCTGAGAGACTTATAGTCAGTTTGCTCATTAGTTAGAATTTGACGGGGTGACTTCATTTTGAGAATATGAGCAGGTAATTTGTTAATGAGATAGGTAGCCATGTGAAAAGATTCCCATCAATAGTCAATGGCATATTTGCTTAAGCAAGGAGAGTTAGGTCGGTTTCAGTAATGTGTCTATGTTTCCTTTCAGCTTCTCTATATTGAGCTGAGGTATCAGGACATGAAAGTTTCATTTCAATGCCTGATTGTTGAGCTAAGTTAGTAAATGCCCTAAACTCACCTCCCTAATTTGCTTGAAGAGTTTTTATTCTTCTGTCAAACTTATTTTCAACTAAAATTTTGAATTGAATAAATGAGTTTAAGGCTTCTGATTTGTTCCTCATAGGGTATATCCAGGTGTACCTGCTCCAGTCATCTCCGAAGAGAGTATAATACTTCAAGCCGGAGGCTGATTGAAGAGGTACAGGACCCCAGACATCTGTATGAATGAGTTCAAAAGTTGCCGAAGCATGTGAAGTGGATAATTTGAATGGTAGGGGATGAGATTTACTCAGTTGATAGGCATCACAAAATTGACTAACTTCATTATGACATCACTGGACTTGTAGGATGTCCAAGCCTTATGTGCCACAATTTTAATTTGGACTCATACTCCATTGTATTTTTTTAGTCAACAACAAAGACAAAGGATTTCGATTTATTTGAGTGAACAGACTCTTGATAGGATGATCTCTTAACTTGATCTAGGAGTTCAAGCTGATATAAGTCGTCCTTAAGCCTCCCTTCCAGCAGCACTTCCTTGGTCTGTTGGTCCTTGATAGCGCAAGATTTAGAATGAAATTCCATAAAAATACCATTGTCCGAAGTTAAATGTGAAACACTTAACAAGTTTTTCTTGACTGAAAGTACTAATAACACATTACTAAGGACTAAGGACTTGTTATTTTGTGTGTTCAAGTGATTTATGCTAATATGTGAAATTTGAAGTTTATTTCCATTACCAACAACAAGTCTTTCCTTACCACCATATTCATATGCTTCAACCAAGTTCCCTTTTTAAGCAATAACAAGGTTGTTGGCACCTGAATATGCAAACCATGCTGGATTTGTAATAATCTTTGATGAGGCAATAAGAGCAGATGGTTCTAATGGGTAGTTTTGATAGTTGTTACCAGGTTTGGTATCCATGTATCTCTCATCATACCGGTTGAAACATTTAGCTGCTGAATGGTTGCACATTCCACAAATTTGACATGGCCCTTTACTTGTAATCTGCCTATCTCCTTTGCCTCTGTTTCTGCCTCCCCTATAGTAGTTGCTTCTTCCACCATAGTTAAAACTTCCTCCTCTGTTAGTGTTTGAACTGTGAGTGAAGTTTACTGAAGCTTGGCTTAAGTTAACTGAGGCCAGGCTATTTTTCACAACACTTAGATGTTCAATTCTACTTTCATAAGTCATATGTACTGACTGCAGTTCATGCCAAGAGAATGACGCTCTGCTGTTAATTTGAACAACAGGAGTGTATTCTTCATCTAAACCAGCTGTACTTGAGTGACAAGATCACTATGAGGAATGACTTTCCCAGCAATCTCAAGATTGTCTCTAGCTGCTTCATTGTATTGAGATATTGATCAATAATCATCGATCCTTTCTTGCCCTTTGAAGTTCACTAGTTAGGAAGATAATCTTTGACTTTTTCATAACTCCAAAACTCTCTTGAACATCTTTCCAGAGATTGCAGGTAGTTGATTATCCCATTACTCTCATGGCGATCTCTGGTGTCATTGATGAGTACAACTAACCGATCAATAATTGGTCGGTTGACATCCACCTACCATATTCAGCATTAGGTACCATTTCCACTCTGACTCCAACAGAGCCAGTCGTTTGGGTTGCAAGGAATTCTGCTGGACAACCTTTAGTTCCATCAATGAAACCTTTGAGATTATGTCCTCTGATAATTGGCATAATCATATTCTTCCACAACAGGTAATTGCTCCTATCCAGCTTGACCGGTGGAACTTAAGTGAGAGTGATTCCAACTGATGTTGTCCGATTTCCTCCCAACAATGAAGGCATCAGTGTATTGGAGTTAAGTTGAGTTGATTGTGCATTGTCATTTGATTTGGTATTAGCCATAGATGGCTCTGATACCAAGTTAACTTTAACTGAAAGTTAAGAGAACTAAGAACTTTTAATAATGTGAAATGGAAGAAGAATAACTTTATTTGATGATAATACTAGAGTACAGGTAAGGCAATATATATACAATGAATTGAGTAGTGAGCAAGAAAACAATAGCAATTACACGTGAAGAATCAAAATCTGTTACAACAATAATTGTGGTCCCAAGTGTGCACAATAGCAGGTCTCAACATCAGCATGAATGATATGAGCTCACACGTTTGCCTTGATGAATTCACAAGTTTTAAATAATCTTCACATGAAGATAATGATCCCCGTGTATTAGACATGATAGATTATGCCCCGCTGCTTCTCGCAGGTGCCACAAAGAACTCTGCTAGGGTAAAGGCTAAAATTAGGTTGGGATTGATTGAGTTGTTGGAGGATTTGGATTGTGTAGATGATGAATATATATTGATTATGTTGGTGCCAAAAGCTGGGGGAGAAGATATTGCCATTGGTGGTATCAAGACCATTTATGTTTCTTGAATGTATTTTCTTTGTCAAAAATAATGTCAAGCTGCTTTTGTATTAGTACTCTGTGTAATTCTTCTATTTGGCAATAATAAGAGCTTAATTTGGTGTTATTTGAGATTTCGAGTGCAATTTACTTTATCTAATTTTAATGGAGTGGTTTATCAAGTTTAGTTATTACAATATCTGGACAGTTCAAACATTTGCTGCTTCCTATGTCTGCTGTGTGTTCTCCTCATATTTCATACCATCATACATTATGTGAGTAGGTACTTTGTTCATTTCTTATTATTTTCGTTAGTGTGTTCTTCAGAGTACACCAATTTAACATCATTAGTCGTGAGAATACATTATTCCTTACAAATGTCATGTCATGTTCGTATCAATATATTGCAAGTCTGATGAAGAAATAATAATATTCAAATTGCACTTCTTCGATTATATCAATGCTACTTCCTTTGATTAAATATGCTGTGTGCCTTCTTAATATGGATTTTAACACCATCTATAAGATAAATAGTTAAAATGTAGAGATTCTTTTTCCTTTTCTAGGTTTATTAAATAGATTAAATCAACTTTCCATATCAAACTATTTACTATCTAAGTAGGGATTGCATGCGTTTATAAGCATTGAATCTTTAAGTAGTAAGTTATTAAAAATTAATTGAGCGCTGCATTCGCATCCTTCAATTTAAAGTCGTTAAAGGTTAAGAAAAGTACATATAATAAATATTAGGTGAAAGATAAAAAATTCAATTATTCATATAATAATAATTAGTGAAAAAAAGGGTTATGATTTTTTTTTTCCCGAAAAGTCAATCATTTTAGAAACATCCCGCAACCCAACATCTTATGCTCAGTCCTGCAACCAAGGTTCCCTCAATTTGGAAGTTTGCTGCTAGCATTCCTTTGACTGATCTATTGATATGGGAGCTTCTTGCTTCTGTTGTCGAAAGGTATAAATGGAGGGTTTGGGCAGAGATGTCAACGTACCAGCTCGCAACTCGTGCACAGCCCGTAAAAAAAGCTGGAGTTGTTTTAGTCCGAGTCGAGCAAAAGCCCAATCGAAATTTGGAGAGTTCACTCGAGCTTCATCGAGCCGAACCGATTCAAGAATTTTTTATTTTGAAATTTTCAAATTCATGAAATATTCATGTAAAGAATTCAAACAAGTTCTTTTTTCCGACAAAAATACAATACAAAAATATTCATATAGATACAGGAATATATGAATTACAGCACAATTTTCAACTGTATATATCTTGATATTCACTTGTAGAATTAAAAATATTCGAATAGAAAATGGCTTTTTAACCTTTAACATCACGAGATAATACATAATATTAATATTATATTAACTCTTATATAATAGAATTTAAAATTTATATCAATAAAATATAATGAGAATACTAATGAATATGATAATAAATTATAAATATAGACAGTTGTATCATAATTATAAATATTAATTATGTAAGCATATTTATATGTAAGTTATACTTTAAGTTATACTTTATTGATTTAAATCTTAAATTAAATATTAATAAAAAAATTGAAAATCAACGAGTCGGGCCAAGCCTGTGATACATCCCATTTTCACAAGCCGCACGAGTCGGCCCAGGCTGGAGCCAAGTCCCGAAATTTGGGCTTGGCCCGAGTCTTGGCTTGGTTCTATCGGGACCGGAGTTGAGCTGCTCTAGCTTTTTCCGGGCCAAGACGCCGGCTATCCGAGTCAACAGATTCATTTACCGTCCCTAGTTTTGGGGAATTTGGGGGTTTGAATTGGAGGTGATTAATGGGGGCATATATGTTGGAATTATTTATGCTTTTTATTATTAAAAAAATATGGAAATGAATATATTTTGCAATTTTCATTTATATCAGGAAAAATTGCAGCAGATGTCCCAAATCTTTATTTTGCTGTTGCTGTAGAATATACTTTAACATTTCATTTTTGTGGCCTCAATCCCAAACATTTTACTTTAACGACAGATGGAGTCCATATGATAGATTCCGTTCAAAATTCCGTTAGTTAACATTGAAATTAGAATTTTGACTCAAATTGACAAATTAAATAAGGGGCAAAATGATATATTTACAATTTCTATAATAAAACAATTAAAATAAAAAATAAAACAAGAAATCTTGAGGAAATAATGAGAAATGACTTGTTGACTAGAGTATATTTTCACAATGAGCTTTGACACATCAATACAATAAAAGAAAAAGAAAAAGTTAAAACACAATATTTACAAATAAAAAGTCAAAAATACCCTTGACTATTGTTAACAGTCAGCCTGTGACGGTTAACAGTCAATCAGCTTGTGACTGTAAATGGGCAGACTGTTAACAATCAGTCCAGCCCTTTTTTTAACCTTTTTTAATAATTTAATTTTCCAATAATAAATAATATTTTTTCTTTATTTAATTTTTTTATAGTTAATATGTTGGTTAATTTAGTTAAATAATATTTATATTCTTTATTTAATTTTAATGAATTTTTTTTGTTTAAACTTTTTTATATATAATTAAATAAAGAATTTGAAATTGATAATTACTAAAATGAAATATTATTTTTTAACGAATGACCAAATTCATTTTTTTTCCTTTTATTTTTTAATTTAAAATTCTTTAATTAAATATTCATTGTAAACAAATCTTTATTTTTTTCAAATTTAATTAAATAATATTTATATTCTTTATTTAGTTTTAATAATTTCCTTTTGTTTGAATTTTTTTATATATCATTAAATATAGAATTTGAAATTGATATTTTCTAAAATGAAATATTCTCTTTTAACGAATTAGCAAATTCTTCTTTTTTACTTTTAATTTTTTAATTTAAAATTCTTCAATTAAATATTCATTGTAAACAAATCGCTAATTTTTTCAAATTTAATTAAATAACATGTAGCCCCTGTTTGTCTATCATTAATCAAAAAAATTATTTTATACAGTAAGATTCTCTACCACACATTCACTCAATAAAATATTCTACACATAAAGTCACAAACCAATAAAATTACTTTACTTTCCAACCATACATTCTCCAAAAAATACTATTCATTACTTTATTTTTCTCTCAATAATGGGAGACAAACAGACTCTTATATCCTTTATTTAATTTTAATAATTTCGTTTTGTTTAAATTATTTATATATATATATAATTAAATAAATAATTTTAAATTGATAATTACTAAAATTAAATATTCTTTTTTCTTTTTTTCTTTTCCTTATTTTTCGTTTCCTTTAATTAAACAATATTTATTTTTAATTTGATTTATTTCAATTTTAATTTGGAAAACTTTATAGAAACATTTTTGTCCGTAATTCATTTAATTTTTTATTAGTATCAGTATAAAATAAATCTATCCTTGAATCGAAATCTTAGTTGAATCACAAGTAACCTTCATATGTGGAATCAGAATAGATGAATCATGCTTGAATTGAAATTTCAGTTCCATATCGTACTTAGAGGGGTCGACATTCAACTTGTTTTGTAAATAAAGGTACATTCCCATATTTATTGTACTCTCCGTTATGGGAATTGGAATACAAACTAGCATTACAACCATATCTGTAAGACGAAACAAATTTTTTGAATAAAATACATAGTCGAAAATTCGACTTTTAATAGGAATTTATAAAAAAATAGGCATGAACAGTCGAAACAGTCATCTGTTAATAGCTGGAATAGCCGACTGTTTCAACTGTTAAGCCGGCTATTTCAACCGTTAACAGTTGACACAGCCGTCCGTTTCCACAATAGTCGGTTTAACAGCCGGCTGGATGTTTAAATAGTCGTCTGGCTGTTTTTCACTAGATTAATTTCGTTTGAAAGACGTAGATAAATTTTTTTCTCGTTCATATTTAAAAACATTATAGATATATTAAAAAAATTATCTACATTAACTATCTATGTTGAAATAAATTTAACGATTATAACGTATACTAATTTAACGAAAACGAAATCAAACATGTGTAAGTATACTTACCGATTCGAAATGATTGATATAAAAAAATTTCAGGCTTCAGCGTTCGATAAATTTTTCAGATTTTAAGTATGAAGTAGATGAAAGATTAGAGAGTTTTTATCCGTGTTGAAATAAAAAGATAGTAAAAGTTAGTTGATTTTGAAATTTTAGGTATGGAGTGTTTGGTTTTTGGGTAATTGGCACAAAACGTCTCTACCTTTGACATGTATTGTGGAAATCATCCATACCTTTCATTTCTTGGCATTTATGCCCTTATTTTCAACATTTCGTGCGCCGAAGATCCTTTATTCAAATAAAACAAAAAGAAAAGAAGAGAAAAACTAAAGAATTAATTGTAGTCATACAGTCCAAAAGCTTTATTAAAACATTAAAAATGAAAAAAAAAATCTGTAAATCCGGGTTGAGTTGCTATAGATGCCCACAAGAACTGGACCCTGAATCACATTCTTAGAAATGTATTGAACTCTGATTGAAGGCAAATTTATACTATTTAGAAATAACCCATAGATTTCATTGTAGGTCAAGTCCAAG
>CAIGRK010266134.1:0-11244 GCA_903798315.1 Fraxinus greggii | reverse complement strand
ATGCAGATTTTGTGGTGAATATTCCTGACGGGGCACAAGGAATCTAAGACCTCACGGCACAGCCCCTTTTTTGAAAGGTGGAAAGCACTCGTACGAAAGAAAGCAAATTCTGTCCTCTCTTAGGGTGTTGTGGTTGATAATCGTGTGATTCGTGTCATGAAAATAATCAATCAACCACAGGAGATTCAAAAGCTAACATAAAGGTACAAAGTATAAGGTGCTCTGAACAACCGATATTTTCCAGATTTTGGGAGATAAGAGAACTCAGAGAAGAAAAGGTCTTCGAGATATACTGTAATATATACTGCATTACATGCTTCACGATGAAACATGACAACAAAATCAAGATTCAGGCCAGCAATTTTCGCTCTCTATCACACTTCGAGAATCTGGCATCCAAAGCACGAACACCATTATTTATATATCATGCAACCATGGCAATAATCTAACACGTGCTTTTTAGGACCTGTACCCGTATCTGGTAAAGAAAGGATGCTTGAGGGCTTCGTGAGCAGTCATCCTGACAGAAGGGTCATGCCGAAGAAGCCCTAGCAAAAGGTCTATCAGATCTCCAGCTGAATGATCCACATGCTGCATTACTACATTCTGCAGTGATAGGATGAAATGAAAATGCTTATTAATGTACTGACCAAAGGATCATGAGGATAAACTCTGGACGGGGGCATCAAAAGAAAAGGACTTCAGTTTACGGATCAAAGAGAAAAAAATGCTGACAGTGAGACCGGGGAAATATGACTAAATAGGCTCTCTTAACGAGGGATGACTAATATTTTTCTCTGTTTGTCAAGTTAAAATATCACCAAATGCATCTGCCGTTTGACATTTCAGCATGGATAATGTGAATAAATGGACACGTTCACTTTGAAAAAAAATCAAATCAAATCAAATTACACGTGCTAATCATCCACCATATCCACAAAAACTCGCCTAAAATGTTGATTTCGAAAGAAATTTACAAGACAGGTGATCTGACACAAATTTACACCAAAGATTACCTAAATAAACAAAATGCTAAGGTAACCAAAGATTACCTAAATAAACAAAATGCTAAGGTAAGTGTAGCGAAAAAACAAAATTTAGAACCAACCTGAAGGCAAGGCAGCTTTGTGACAGCCTTAATGCTTTCTCTTGAAGTTGCACCTTCAGGCCAGTCCAACCTACCCCATTTTACATATTTATGGGCCTGCCGACTATGTCAATGAAACCACAGGATGGGAAAGATACTATTAATAATCAGCAAAACAAATGATAGAAATGATGAGATAAATTTCCAGTTCAATTAACATACTCTACACGTTTCAACATATATTGGGGTAGAGGACCCAACACTCTCTCCATCATGGCCAGGTGTTCTAAATTCTCATGAGTCTGAAACAAAGCTTCACCCTGCATAATCATCAGATTTAAAATTAAGGCTTTCCCCCATGCCTCTAGTCATACAGTTATTTGACCAACAGGTGAAACATTACTGAAGAATCATCGGAATTACCGAGCATAGCTCAACCAAGATGCAACCAACACTCCATATATCACATGGATAGCTCCAGCCAAGTCCTTAAAAAGACAGGCAAGTCTCAACATAGCAATGAAGAACGCCAAAGTAAAGTAAGCATTGACACAAGAAAATTCTACACACCAAGAATAACCTCAGGGGCACGATAATGTCTAGTGGAAACAATATAATTGTATTCTCGACACTCATAGACCGCACTACCAAAGTCAATAACCTTAATAGCACTTGACTTTGGCAATCTCTTATAAGCAGACCCATCTCTTAACGACCAAGATGCAATCTGCATATGCAGGATAGACATTAAATGAACAGCTGACAGAAAAGAGTCACATGGAAAAGAAATGAAGTCTGAATTTAAAAATAGCCAAGTCAGACAGCATAAACTCTTAGATTGATTGACATACCCTGAAGTCGGGTATTTTCACGTACTCCGGAGAAACAAAGAGTATGTTCTCCGGCTTCAAATCGGTATGGATGAGACGCATATCATGCATGACTGCAACAAAAGCCAGCCAAAGCATTCAAAGAATTATAGTTTTGTTTCAGATGAGAGGGCTATATATTAAGATGAAAAAAATGGATGCATCATCGCAATCAAAGTTGTTACAATCAAGAAATCTTCTAGCGAGGTCCCTAAAATTGAATGAAAAACGATGGGATCATATACTAGAATGGTTGCCACAAGGATTAAAAATAAAAATAAAAAATAGTAGAATGACAGAGGTATTGACCACCGACATGCTACACATTCCAAAAGTTGTCTGCCAATCTCGCGGACTAGATCAACTGGAAATGAGCGGTAACTGTTTTTCCGTAGAAAATCGAATAAGCTTGGTCCAAGCTTCTCAAATACCTGTTAAGACCATTACATTCATTGACAAGCCTTGAATCCCCATAAAGTTGAAAAAAATGGGGAATTCATGTTACTTTGAATTGATAATATACTTACTAAACAAATATGGTTACGATAATCAAACCAGTTCCGTAATTCAACACAACTGCAAAGAATGAACTTGTTTAGCCATCAGTGCAAAGTTCTGCTTTATATGAATGAAAGACAGAAAAAGCTGAAAATAAACAATAATATTATCATTGATTGTAAACTCACCGACTGCCATTTTTATCATATCTTCCAAGCAACTGAAGCACATCAATTTCTACCATTGCTACTTCGCGATACTTCTTAATGCTTCGGACAATTTTTATTGCAACCAATTCCTTTTGTTCCCTGTCCCAGCATTCCAAAACTTGACCAAATGTACCTATGAAATGATTTAAGATTTTAGACATGAAATGAGAAAATGACCAACGTGTATCCCATTAAATATATTTCAACAAGGGAGACTAACCTTCACCAATCTTTCTCAGGATCTTATCTGGAATGCAGTACAAAGTGGAGATATGGTGTAATACACATTCAAAAGAGGAAGAAATTAGATACTGGACTATATCAGAAATTAAAATATATAATTCAATCAGCATTTTGGTAATAGTTGAAGATGGGTTATCATTTCTTTCCAATTGCATTCGAAGCCATTTCCTCCATTATTTTCTTATCTTTCTTCTTCTTTGGGAAAAGGAAGATGGATCGGTAAATAACATCATTTTTAAGATGGCTGGTAGAAAATGGAGAAAAAAGCAGACACTGCCATAACAAGTTAAACAGACTGGAGCTATGCTAGAAGAGAGAATATGAGATGGATTTATCATGAAAAGTAATAACATTACAGCGAGAGGTTAAATTCTCTCCAAGCTCAAATACATAATGCCCATTTTTGTCATCATCCCGCCATGGCGGAGAGCCTCTTTCAGCAAGTCCTCTTGTGTATAAATTATTGAGGTCTGCAGACACTCCTTGATGCCCATAATTTGACATGCTTCCAGTCTCTTGTCCATGATATATCCCTGGTTGGACCTACAAACAGCAATGTATGCATACTTCATTAAACAGAAATCAAAGAGAGGTTTCTCCTCTGCCATAAATTATATCACATCATAAGATATGGCCACACTAGAAATTGATGAAAATTAGCTGACAAGTTTAAATTACAAATAACTACTTGCTAAGCTGAAGAACAAGAACCCAGAACCACTATTGTTGCACAAGTTTTAGCAAAGAACATGCAAAAGAATCACAAACATACCCATAAGCGCGGACGCGCACACATGCACAAAACTAGAGATATAGAAAGTGTTATATCATTCACCTATTTGTTTCCATAAATTGGAGAGGAGGAGGAGGAGGAGGGGGGAGCAAAAGAGAGATCAAGAAAATAATATTATATCCAGATATATATAAGGTGTTGATAATCAGTGATCTAATTCACATTTTATTATCAAAAAATAAAGCACGCCAACTATGAATATTATTTTTTTGCCTTGACAAACAATGGCAGTTAGAAGAAGCTAAACCTTATCTACAGCAAATATGGTACACTTGGGATTGTCTAAGGTGCTATGTCTAGATCGAGAAGGAAAGTAACAGAAGTGTTTTTACTTTTTCCCTAGACCACAAAGTGAATAACCTTCTCAATCAGCACTTTAACCGTTATCACGTATTTTACTCAAAACTACAAATTTATTTTGGTTCCTCAACTGCGAAAACTTATTTTACTCAGAAATATGTATTCATTTTCGTTACTCTGAAGTGATACGAAGGCAACATGTTTAGTTTACATATCTCGTGATATGAAACATTTTTAAAACAATTGAGGATACTCCTAATCCTTTCAGCTGAAATCTTTCCATTACCCTATCTAAAGAACTCAATCAACATAGAATAACACACAAATTTTAATTGCCACAACTGTCGCATGAATTACCCATAAATTTTCATTACTATACTAAAAATCAAGCAAAAATACAAAACGGAAATTGACCTTGGAAGCGTGAGAAAGTTGATCCCAGGCTAATTTTGGACGCTTATTAGGACGGCGGTCCATGTGAGAATACGGATAATCACCCATGTACTCCATATCTCCATTACAAATCCATTAATCGAAATACGGATAGCGTAATTTCAAATCTTATTCGTGTGTATGAAACCCTAACTATAAATAAATGTCTGATTTATTCAATTTCCGAGCTTTTGGGGAAATTTTCATTGGAGGTTACTAACTATGAATTTGTTTTATGTTAGTCACAAAATTTTAATGTATTTCCATTTAAGCACTTAACTTATGTTTTCATTTCAATTTGACCATTCTTCTTCGGTTAACCAAAAAAAGGGTTACTTCCACAGTGTTCCACTCATTCCATCCAATNATAGCGTAATTTCAAATCTTATTCGTGTGTATGAAACCCTAACTATAAATAAATGTCTGATTTATTCAATTTCCGAGCTTTTGGGGAAATTTTCATTGGAGGTTACTAACTATGAATTTGTTTTATGTTAGTCACAAAATTTTAATGTATTTCCATTTAAGCACTTAACTTATGTTTTCATTTCAATTTGACCATTCTTCTTCGGTTAACCAAAAAAAGGGTTACTTCCACAGTGTTCCACTCATTCCATCCAATTCAACACAAAGTATAGCGGCACAATTGTCACGTGATTTTTTCTTTCAAAACGGCGTCGTTTAGCTTTCTTGGAGGTTCCATTTGAGAGAAAAATTGTTGATTGATTGGTAGCAGAGATTGAAGATGGTGAAAATGGGTACATTCTTTGCGATGTCAGTTGGAGCATTCATTTTCTGGCAGACGATGGACAAAGTCCATGTTTGGATCGCCCTCCACCAGGATGAGAAGGTATCACCTTCTCCCCCCACCCCAGTTTATGTACTTACACGTTTTTTGTTCGTATATGTGCTTGATTGTTGGTTACCGTGGCCAGGGTGGAAATTGGTTTTTAAATTAGATAAGGATTGCCTCATTTTTAGTTGATAATTTTGATAAAAATGGAATGTAATTTGGAGATTTGAGTTCGAACTGTTTGTATTTGTGTTTGTTCAGTTACCAATTTCAATATTAATTCTTTTCTCGAGCCCCAAGCTCCTAAACCTAGCAGACGAGGAATTGAGAGATTTTAGCATAGTAAGTTGAGGGGATTTATCCTACGAAAATTCGAACTTTGGCAAGAAAAAAAAAATATTTTGGAAGTTCCAAGGAATTTATAAACGATTCTACTTCTCATTGTGTTTCGAATTCGGAAGCATGGAATTTGGGCCTTGAATTTGAACTGAAATGAATATATTCCCAATACATTTCAAGCATGATATTATGAATTATGTTTCAAAGATCTGGATTTCTTGCATCTGATACAAGTTGTTTGGTGAGGAGTTATTAATAGGTTGCCTTATATTCTATTGAGTTGATTTTTGTTTAAGCCTGGGACTCTGAATTTGATGTAATAAGCATGAAAAGAACTAAAAGTTACTTTTACCCCTTCTGTCAAAAGTTACTTTTTTTTAAACCAAATTTACTTTTAAGTTTAGCCAATAATGCTTAACAATTATCGACGTCTATGCTAAAAGTTAGAGCTTTTCTTCCTTGATAATGATGTAACTGCAGAAGGAGAAAATGGAAAAGGTGGCTGAGATAAGAAGAATGAGAGAGGAGCTATATCAACAGCAAAGAGAAAGGGACTCTCTTGCCTGAGCTGCTGATGGATTTAACTACTATCTAAACTATGATGGCAATCTTATCTTTTGAATTATAATTGTAATGCTTGACAGAATCCTCATAAATCATGACTTTGTTATTGAATTTACAGTGCCATTGGTGTACCTTGATTTGCACCTTTTTTGGCATTTGGTTTTGGTTTTCATCGTATGGTGTTTCAAATTGCTATTCCCGGAATTGCTTTTAGTATGATGAATAAAATTTAATTATGCATTTTTCAGTTGAATGCTTGATGCTTTCACGTGATGTATAAACTTGCCTGGTCCAGATTCACTGGTTTCACTTGTATGGCCATCTTGTCCTTTTAAACTATAACCATAATGCTTGACCCAATCTTAATAAAGCACGACTTTGTTATTGAATTTACAATGGATTGCCATTGATATACCTTGATTTGCACGTTTCTTAGCAGTTAGTTTGGGGTTTCATTCATACAGTATTTTCAGTTGCTTTTAAATATGATGAATAACACATTTTGTTGGCCTTGTTTATGCATTTTTGGTTGAAAGCTTGACGCTTTTCACATGTTGGATAAACTTGCCATGTCTTGATTTACTGGTTTCTCTTGTATTGCAATTTTGTCCTTTTGAATTGTAACCATAATGCTTGACAGAATCCTCATGAAGCACAGCTTTGTTATTGAATTTACAGTCAATTGTCGTTGATGTACCTTGATTTGCACATTTCTTAGCAGTTGGTTTGGGTTTATCCATACAGGATTTCCAATTGCCATTTTCTGCAGTTGGTTTAGTATGTTGAATAACACCATTTGTTGACCCTGTTTGAATATGCATTTTTTGTCTAAAGATCAATGCTTTTCACACGACAAAGAACTTGTATGATTGAGGTCGACTAGTCTCACTTCTATGGATAAATTTCTTACTGGTTTATTTCGGTTTATCACTATTATCTTGGCTCATTAGAGTTCGATTCTGACTACTGCTGAATGCATTTTTGTTGATACATTTCTTATTTTCATGTCTAGTAGTAACTTTTAGCTGGTGGATTGCAAGTTGAAGAAAAGGAAGATATTACATTTTCTCAGGAGAGATGAATGTGTCGATTTATTGGTGCTTTTGCCTGAAGAATCCAAGTTCTTGCGTCTCTTTCTCACACTCAAAAAGACTCAAAATCTAATAGTGTTGAGCTAAATTGTCACCTTCTGTTAAAACTATTGAAACTACATATTCCAAAGCTATTTTTCGAATTCAATTTGCAATTTCCTCCCAAGTTGATTAATTTTGTACTGGATTCTTCTATTTCTGTTTCATGGCAATGACTATGGGGCTCGCTGCATCAGTTCTGTAACTACTAACAAAATGAAAGCAGATGATCTACTATAAATTTGCCAACAGATAAATGAAAACAGGCCCTCATACAATATTGCAAGGAAAAAGGTCCTTTGACTGAAAATCAAGCAAGAAAAAAATATCCTATATTGTATTTCCAATGAAAATTTCACCTAGGCATAAAACAGTCGGACTTTCTAATTCCTAGTAATTTATAAGTGGCTCCCTTTAAGCATTTGGAAGTACGATTTATACCGCTGGGCCAATCCGTACATTCCTAAAGTGCCTCCAGTATGAAGCATCACCACTTTTGCATCCTCCGAAGCATCCTGGGCGAGCTGTGTCGCTAGATTCCAAGCAGCTAAAGTGTATATGGGATCCACTAGAATACCAGTTTGCTGGGCAATTTTTTGGCATTCTTGAACTTCCCCTTGTAATATATTGCCAAATCTGAAGGAGACAATTTAGAATGTCAAGTCAGTGTAACAATGGAGTTATAGTATTAGGCTACTAACTACTAACAATGCCTCAATTTGCAAAGTCATCAGCAAACTACGGATGCCTAAATTTGGAGAACGAACTTTCGAACTTGGAAATACATGAAAGTGAGAGAATTGAAAAAAATAAAATAAAAAAAATAACAAGCATTGCAAGAACCAATAAATGCTAAATGCGTCCTGCAGTCTGATCTAGATTAATTTACTGCTTGTGGGTGGAAGGTGATTACATCAACTATTGAGAGAAAATAAAAATGAAATATGAAGAAAATGGATGTAAAATATAACATCAGGCAATTATTAAACAAAAGAAGTATCAAATTATCATTACTTTCTAGGGAAGCTGCGCTCCATCCAGTGCACGACTCCATCGTTCACTTCGCTCAAAACAGCACTGAGAAGTGGAGAGTTGCAACTTCTCACGAATTCGGAAATTAATCTTTCCTCGGCTTTTTTGTATCCATCAATTTTGTCAGCCAACATAACTGCAGTAATCTTCCATGGTAGACTATCTTAAGATAAATAATAGTACTTGTTAAGTTGCTTTGGCATGTTTGTAGCTCAAGTGGTTCAAACTGACAAAAAATATATCTGCAAATAAATTTAGATCACGATGACCAAAAAGACGTTTAAATAGATGTTTTTTTTTTCCTCACCCTAAACATAAAGCTCCAAGACCCAGACCAACAGCTGTGGTCCCAGTACCAGCGTCTACAACAATTTCGATTGCCTGTTTTCTTCCAAATACATGGTTTTGGGATAGATACTGGACTAGGCGCATGACACCTAAAGGGAAAATTTTTAAAATATCAGTGGAGCACCTGGACTGTGAAAAAGCAAAGTTAAGAAAACAATTTGACGTACAGTCTATGGACGTAAAAGCAGAGGAAATATATACACATTGAAGGGCGTCTATTTGTCTTCTATTAAAAAAATTAGTGAAAATATACACAAGCTTTTTAGCTTTAAAATATACATCCAACTGGGCGTTTTTAGCTTTAAAACTGATTTGTATGGTATCTTCACACGTTATCTGACAGGTTCAATTAATAATTCCAGTTACGCACTTTGCACGAGTCTAAAAAAAAGTGACAAAAGGCAATCTTTAGGACATAGGTTTGTGTCTTGGACATTCACACATTATGACCCTTGCAACTCTCTCTCCCTCTCTCAAGCACGTACAGAAACCCACAACTATTTGCGCACAGTACAACAAACATACATAAAAGCGGATGTGAGTCAATACCTAGGAGATGTGATATATATTTGCATACAAAAAAGTTTGATATATTTCTTTAAAAGATGATTATAGCTGTGAAATAGAAAACAAGAAAGGGCTAATCACCTAGTAATGCAACAGCATCTCCGGCACCTTCATTGATTATAACAACCTTTCTATCCAGAAATTTAATCGAATCCCCTTGCAAAAAGTTCTGTTCCCCCAATGCATGTTTTGTAAACAAAGCCTCCAGACAATCACTGAGGCATTCAACGGATCCACAACTTCCTGAAACTGACTCAGCATGCATGGCAAGCATAACCTCCCTCCTGGCATATTGAGATCTAGGAACATAAATGACATTTCCATATAATGACGAGATCAAATTGTAGCCTGTTAGAGTTTCAGGCTCTTCTCCTCGAAGTAGCAAGTGGGACCTTAATCCTATCTCAGCACATGAAACAGCTTCATTACAAGGAAACAACGTTTAGAAAGCATTCTACTGCTTGTAAACGGAGAAAATGGTAGCAATTCACGAGGAAAAATGTGTAGGAAATTATTCTATTTTTAATCGTGACTTGACATACCAACAGCAGCAGCATGAGCACTTTGGCAACCTCCACATGTGACCTAGACACGTGCGAATAAGATATTATTTGATTTTGAAAATCTTTCAGGATTCTAAGATTTCGGGATGTGTTCAGTTTACGTGTTACCATAATGATGTTCTGGTTATTTCAAAAACAGATATACATAGTTATCTCATAGTACTTCCAGATGACCAAATTAAAGGACGAAGTGATGGACAGCGTCAAAAGAACAGTCATCAGGAAACGGGGTCAATGTTTCCGAGCAATGCCCACTAACTTTGGCCAAATTCATACATGGCACACCATGTAGAGGAAAAGCCGACAATGTGGTAACATAAGTATACCATCTTTTACAAAATGAGTGTATAAGGCTTTGAAGATCATTCCAAATTTTCAAATGAAAGCATTAATATATCCAAGTTGTGATAAACAGCAGTTGTAGTTTAACAAGATAGAGATACTGACAAATTTAAGGGGAATGCCATCTTACAACATCAGTTACAAAATTATCTTGAAGGAGAGGAAGCAGCGCATCCAATTTCCTCGCCTTGTTACCATTCACCAATGGATGTAGCAAATCATCCCTCACAATATAAAACGATGGAAGATGTTGGTTCTTGTCTAACGTGCATTCACTCAACTGTGGTTGCGTATTATTGCGGAAGGAAATGTTCCCATGTAATCCACCTTCCGGATGGTCAAAAATCCTTATTTGGTGAATTTTGGCTTCTGGGCTACTCAGTGACCACCTTCTGTCCAGCAATTTGGACACAAAGTCATCATTAGACAGATTACAGCTCAAGACACCCTGAAAAAGAAGGAACAAAAATCATCAAGATCAGCTGAATATCCAATCTCAATGGTCTTAAAGTTTAATTCCATTTAAAGAATTCTCTTTCTGGATATGCATACACATATACAGATGAATGCACGTATATATGCATATTGTAATAGTGTAACGCATGATAGCTGCATTGAGTGTTGCGTATTAGGTTTCAAACCATTACTGAAAATAATTTTACGATATATACTCTGATAGAATCAGAGGAGGATAGAGGAAAAGATAGGCGGGACCCTTCCAGTAAACTCTGTTATGTGGCTATGAAAAATATAGAATAATAATTCAGCAGACCAATTGATTGACCATAGAAGTGAACTGATTGACCACTACCTAAGAGAAAATAAGTAGTTCTTCTATGGTACAAGGGCAAGGGAAGAACATGTAGTGGCTTGCCTAGATTTCCCACGTAGTGCGACTGACGACCGTCAAACCAACAATTATCTTCTCAAAGATCACAAGGTTCTGAAGTGGCAGACTAGGGAACGTCTGCAGTTTTTTTTTTGAAAGAGATTCTCTTATCATGTTATCATCTGGCAAACCCACCCCACACAAAGGGGGGGAAAAAAACCTAATGAAAGGCATGAGCAAATACTATGTTACAAGACAAAAATGCCAAACTCTTGCTTTGTCTTGAGGTTCTGCCAGTTGTTGCCT
>CAIGRK010266045.1:0-16712 GCA_903798315.1 Fraxinus greggii | reverse complement strand
AAAAATAAGTTAAAATTTTGTTAGTTAAATTTTGATGTCTGGCAAGTGAGTTCTTTTGTTGATCTGGAACAGGGTTGGGTCGGTAATAATGACGGTTTCTGCTGAATATTTGGCGGTTGTTTTCTGTGGTTGAAATGGAAGTTTGGGTAATCTCATTACATGAAAGGATGGGAACTCGGAGAAATTTCTGGGATCAAGGCGCAAACCTGAAGGCAGTCAGGTTTCTTGTAAGCAATCATGCTAAGTTATCGGCTTATTAGCACAAAATGTCCCTTTATTTGACTTTTAGTGTCCAAAACGTCTCTACGTTTCAATTTTTTTAGCATTTTCACCCTTATTTTAAAGTTTCATTGTAGAAAACGTCCTTCCGTCCATCTGCTGTGAGTTTTATCGTTAAATACACATTTGAATTCACTTTTAATTTGAAACTCGAAGGGTAAAATGATTAGGTCACTTCAAAAAACTCTTCTTCCCAGTAACAGGCACAATTCATCTTCCATCTCTGTACTCTTTATGTTCCGTGCGCACCCATTTTCTTCATTCTCGTCTCTTATCATCTAAAATTTCTCTTCTCGTAGTGGGCTATTTTCTGCGCGCAATGGAGAGCAATCTGAGAGAAGGTAATATTTCAATGTGGGTCTGTTATTTTTTATTTTACAATTCGAAATTTCAAGCTATGAGTGATCGAGGTTTTCTTGCTATTTTTTATGGAATATATTGTTGTTTTTCATAGGAATTTGCTGTAATTGATTAGTGTCTTAAGTTGCTATGGTTGATTACGATCATTCTGTTGCTGTGAATGAAAGGGATGCTTACAGGATATATCAAGGAGAGTTTTCACAAAAATTTGAAATGCAAGGACATTATGAGCGAAAATTGTCAAAACGTAGGAACGTTTTACATAATAAGCTTTGAAACGTTGGGATGTTTACGCAAAACAGTTTGTAATGTAGGGACGCTTTTCACCTATCCATATTCGGGGAAAAACAGATTGATAGCTTCAATTTTTGATGCAGAATTCTGGGGTTGAGATTTGTGATTTTGGATATCAGTTTGCTACGGATAGTAGTGGGGGATGAGAGCATGAGTGGAAGCCAAAATTCGATTTTCGAAAATGCATTAGCCATGATGATGATGAACAATGGACTTTCAAAAATGCATCAGCCATAATGATGATGATGAACAATGGATTCCAACCATTTTGTTTGATTAATTTTTTTTTCTGAGAATAGCCTATTTATGGTGGGAAGAAGAGATTTTTGAAGTAGCCTGATTATTTTACCATTCGAGTTTCAAATTAAAAGTGAATCCAGTGTGCATTTAACGGTAAAACTCACAGCAGATAGATGGAATGACGTTTTAAACAGTAAAACGTTGAAATAAGGATGAAAATGCAAAAATCGTAACGTAGGGACTTTTTGCACACTAAAGGTCAAACGTAATGACATTTTTTGCTAATAAGCCGTAGTTTATCCCACTAAAAGTGACTACGTTAGTGGAATGGTGTTTGCCTGCACTTGATATGCTGAAAATGAATGTAGATATGGCTATTAAGGAAGGTGATGGGTATTATGCTGTGGGTGTCATCTATAGGATGTTGAAGGGCGATGGTTGCTGCATGTCGAAACAATTCAGGGGGGCCTTAAAACTACTAGTTCACATGCACTACTAGACTAGGAACTTGCAAAATTAGCGCTTTCTCAGTTTAATTACTCTGAATGGATTAGCTGTACTCCTAGTTGCATTATAGACTTTATTGCTGCTAAGGCTCAAGAATAAAATTGATCAAGTTGTTAAAAAAACATATCAAGTGCTAAAAGTATTTTATTAAGTAGGATTTACCTCATGGAAAGAAACATACTCTGTTTAGGAAAATTCTATTTGTACATAATCTTTTACCTTATATTTTACCGAATTGACAAATGACGGCCCCATGTTGGGGGGCTTATTGCTACTAAGGCTCAAGAATAAAATTGATCAAGTTGTTAAAAAAACATATCAAGTGCTAAAAGTATTTTATTAAGTAGGATTTACCTCATGGAAAGAAACATACTCTGTTTAGGAAAATTCTATTTGTACATAATCTTTTACCTTATATTTTACCGAATTGACAAATGACGGCCCCATGTTGGGGGGCTTATTGCTACTAAGGCTCAAGAATAAAATTGATCAAGTTGTTAAAAAAACATATCATGTGCTAAAAGTATTTTATTAAGTAGGATTTACCTCATGGAAAGAAATATACTTTGTTTAGGAAAATTTTATTTGCACATAATCTTTTACCTAATATTTTACCGAATGACAAATGACGACCCCCTGTTGGGGGGCTTATTGCTACTGAGGCTCAAGAATAAAATTGATCAAGTTGTTGAAAAAACATATCATGTGCTGAAAGTATTTTATTAAGTAGGATTTACCTCATGGAAAGAAATATACTTTGTTTAGAAAAATCCTATTTGTATATACCCCTCAATAGGGGGCCATCACTTGTCAACTCGATAAAACATTAAGTAAAAGAACATGTAGCATAACTCGTTTGTTTAACACAACGTCTAACAAATTTTTTACTTGTACATGTACTCAAATATTAGTAAAGGTCGATACTCTAATCGGGGTTAATTTTTCTTGAGCATGAGTCAATTTTGACTCGACCTACAAGTCAAGTTTGACATGAAACCTTTTAAATTACGTCAGTAAATGGCCGCGTCCACTGCTATGAGTATTTGATGAACATAAAAAAGTGGATTCCAACAACTGACAACGGCCAACCTAGTTAGGTGGGGATTAGACAATATTCTCATGAAGTTTTACAAAAGTTTTTCTTCTCCAACCCTTTTATCAAAAGCATAATTTTCAAGGGTGAACTTACTTTGGCATATTTAAATCAAAACTATGAAATATTTTCGATATGAGATGTGTAACTGTGTAAGGAGTGTCGGGTCAAACGGATAATCTGCTTATACTTATTGGGTGGCCTCAGGGACGTAGATAGGGGACAGTCATGAGCAGTCCAAACCCAATTAATTTTATTATATGTAAAAAATAAATATTTATGATTTTCCCCCATGTGTTAGTCCAATGCCTATTAAAAAAAAGAAAAAAAAAGTCGTCGTGTTCTAACTCCGTCCTTGAATGATCTGGTGAATAATGTCCTTATCGACATATCTTACATTTTTTTTTATCGTGCTAGTTTGATTGACTTTTGTAAAAATGTGCAAAAGTTAGCATATATTAAGCTCCTGTTTTGACGGCATTATTCCTCCATTTGTAGAAAAATTTGTACAGTCGAAGGCCCCACTTGACCCCTTTTGTTGACTTGCATCTCACACTTTCTGGAAAATTGAAACTTCAACGGTACAATTTATTATTTTCATTCTTGGAATAATACTGTCCAAACAGGGGCTAAGTCATATCTAGCTTGATTTCTAATTATTGATTAATGAAAAATAAAGATTCGACTAGACTAGACTATCTACATGTGAACTTATAATATTGAACATGGACCGCACTATGTATGAGTCGAGTTGCTCTAGAATAACTTTTAACCCTATCCTATATGGACCACCGCTAACAAAGTGAAAGTGTGCTCTCATTTTCTACATATGAAAGTTCATGGCACTTTTCCCTGCATAATTCATCACTCAAAACACTGGTGGGAACCCCAACTTCGCCTTCGCCCTCTACACGCTTCCAAATTTCTTGAAAAAATACAAGAAAATTCGATAAAGCCCAGCTCAAGAAAATATAGGAAAAAGAGCCGGAATTTATTAAAAAAAGGCAAGTCCATAAATAGATTTAAATGTTACAAAATTGTGTGCATAAATGGATGTAGTAACTTTCGGCATCATCGTTGGAATAATAATCCTGTTTTTCTGCGCTGTTTGTATCATCACTATCGAGGGTACTTGTAAAAGGAATCGCAATTCTTCTTAACCCGTAAAACCTTTCTTAAATTTTCACAGTGCAAACATTCCCTTAATCGAAATTTTTTTCACGAAAATGGGGAGTGACTCGAATAAACAGCAGCAGATCTATCATTGCTTCAGAATTGTATTCAGTGTTGTTGTGGTTGTGGGATTCACTGTGACGGCAGCCCACCAGTGTAACCACCATCACGATCATCATCACCATGATGATCATGTGCATCAAGATAATGGTGGTGTTGGTGTATTTAAAAAGCAGCAGCAGCTACTTCCGGAGGAACTTGCTGAAGAGGAGGATCTGAAGCTCTATGGTTATGGGTTGCACCACAATCATGGCTATCAAACGGAGCATAAGAATGGTGATGTTGTGGAGCTTTCTGGTCTTGGTACATATCTCCCCCTTCCTAGCTTGATTTATTTTTTCAAAATTCAGCAGCATTGCGAATTTGTTAAATTTTTTGATTTTGTTGAGTTAATTTTCGTTACTTTTGTTATGGGTTCATTGCATTTCTATGTTTGGAGAATGTGGTTCCACAAAATTGTTATCTGGGTGACAGGAAACATTTTGTCCCAATTTCTGAGGCTTGTATATGCAGGATAACTAGAATTGGGATGTCCATTAGATTTAAATTTTTCGCCTTGGTCAGAAATGTGAATAATGAATGGGAGAGACTTTCTTTGTATGCTTACTCTCGTTTCTTAATTTGCAAATTGCATTACGTTTTGCCCCGTCGGACGAAGAAAAAATCTTGACTGTGTAGTAACTTACTTGGCAATAATCTTGGAGCTCCAATACTGTTTTATGGTTCTTAATTCAACTTAATGGCACAAATTGAAATTCTCGGTCATTGCTGCATATGCATTATTTGTTCTCCATTTTTATCTGGTCTCTGCCCTGGAGTTTAACTCTATAAATCAGACCTTTTTCTCAAGGGTCTACCACTAGATCTGTCTCCCAATTATACCCAAATAATTTTTTTGTGGCAAAACCATAAGTAATGGTTTGCTCATGGTTTCCAATTACCTTTTTCCATTTTTTTTTTCCGATAATTGGAGTGTAGCTACTGAGTTCTTTCAGACTTTGAAATAACTGTCCTCTATTTCTTGTGCATGAGATTTTAGGGTATATTATGGCACAAAGTTATTCTATTCACACGCTTGATTTAGTTCTAGTACACTCTATACAGTTATGCATGGATTCATTCAAGTGTACAATAAGGAGCGTATACATTGAGTAGACAAGGGGAATGTCCTAAGAGATCTTAGAGTAGAAATGGCTTGGTATTCCTGGCCTATTCAGAACAGTAAAATTAGGGGTTCTAAATCCTACTGAAGTACACAAAACTGAGATTGCTTATATTATTGAATTAGGGGATTTCACATATGACAACAGTTTTCATCCTATTGTGACATTTTATTATCAAAGCATTTTATTATGTGGAAACTTACAGCAGAATAGTTCTTGAGAATTTCTATTTATCATCATTTGGGTGGTTATTTATTATGCTACATAGGTGACAATTTTGGTCTATAAGAACTCCTAAGAATAATTGGAAAATTATTCTTGATTAAAAAGGGCATGAGAAAAGAGTTTCTCATGATGTTAAAGAGTTCAACATAATCTCCCATGGCTAAATGGTAATGTTCTAATTGATACAAAGAATAGAGTTGTGAGATAACTTGAAAGAAAGAGGAATGGTTTTAACAGATGTTTAGAGATGTCCAAAAGGGTTTTGGATTGAGACGAGGATGAAAGAGGTCATATGTGCAAGAGGTTCTTGGATTATCCAAATTGATTTTGAAAGTCCGGGCGTATGTTATTCCATCTTTCAGAGAGATCGAGATTGCTTCTAGTTTTTCTTTTAACGTGGGATCTTTATTAGATAAGGATTCCACTAACTAAAAGGGGTCAAGGCTAGACTAAGACCAAAGTGAAGAAGTCTATTTAGATTAAATACAAATCAGATTTATATTGTTCTTAAATCTGGTCTTTGTTGTATATGGATGAAACATACATACATATTGATGTTTGTGAATGAAAATGAATGTGCAAAGCAAAAAAATAATGAACAATAAAAAAACCCAAAACCTTTACCCTGAAATTTCTCATATCAAAATTTATTGGTGCCACTAGCATATTCCAGTACGAGAGTTTGCTTACTAGAATTCATGGATTGAAGCGCTGAATGAATAAAGAAAAGATTTCATGTACCTGTACCTGTCTCTGAGGATACTGTTAGAGGTCTCTCGCTTGCTAGGCTGATTTTTGTGAGATACTCCATCACCAAAACAAGAAGTTTTATGGTAAAGTATCTGCCTCACCCCTGCCATGGGCCAAATGCTTGAAAGTGTTAATTTCCGAGGAGTTTTTTCCTGCACGTTCATGCCTTCTGTTACATCAGGCCCGTTCATTGTTGAGTTGCTGAAGTTTGATTGACTGTATGCTTTTCAATCACTTCATTCCTTTTTCATATAGAACTTACATGGAAAGACTTCGAAGTTATATTTCCTTATATTTATAGGAATATTTCTAATTCAGATTCTATTTATTTGTATTGTTTGGCAGGTATCTGGCTCAATGCCATGGGTTGCTCACTATTGGTGAGCTTGGCTTCCCTTATTTGCCTGATTATTTTGCCTTTAATATTCAGTAAGTACCTAATTGTCATGACTCACTTGTGTTATTATTCCTGCAAAGAATTTAATTTATATTTTTTGCTAACAGGAAAATGTTGAATCTTTTAATTTGTGCAGTACAGGGGAAGCCATCAAAAGCAGTTGTTGATTCTTTGGCATTATTTGGAGTTTGGTTTTCTTATTAATCCTTTTCCTCTTACTTCATCCCCTTCTATCTGATAATCTTAATTTTTTTGCTACTTGCTATTTAATTGGCCTTAAGCGATTGTTTGATAACTTTACTTTTGCTTGATTGTCCTGTCCCAATAACTCCTCTAATATCCTTTTATAAATTGTACTCCCTCTTTCTCATTGTTATTGCAATATTTTGCCTTCTTGGTCTAATAAAAAGAAAAGTTTCATTTCAAAATTCAAGTTATATTTTGTTCTTACTTTCCCCTAAAGCCCACTCAAAAGGACAAAAATGAAATGAAAGTAATCTCCATTCTATCACGTTTCTCAACTTTTATATTTACTCAGGCGAAAAAGGTAAGATACATTCCAAACGTCAATGCGTTTTAATGCATAAAAAAGTTGGTTATAATGAAATGATGCACAATTTAAGAGACAGTTGGAGGATATTATGTTATTGTTGTTCTGATTGGAGAAGGCTTTGCTAAACTTTTTAAACTGGAAGAATATTTTAAGATTTCCTGTTAAGTGGGGATAATGAGAATTATCCGTGGCTTCTGAAATGAGCCTATGCCTCTTGCTTTGTTTCTTGTAGTTTGAGGGATCCTACCATAGTGTTTCGAAGATGTGTTTTGAAGGACCAGCGAAATAATATTTTATCTGGACAAACTCTTTGCAGTTTCATATTCTATAAATTAATGCATGCCAATTTCATACATTACTTTTCATAATTTCACTTTTCCTGATATTCTTAGCAAAATGGCGTAGAAAGTTAATGTACCACTATATTTAAAAACTATTCAATCAGAGATTTTCCATTTGAGTTTCGCTACGTTGATTTTGATTGGATTTCACTTACGCAGGCAGGAGCAATGCTGGGCGATGCTTTTCTTCACCAATTGCCACATGCTTTTGGTATGTATGCGAAACAAGCTAATGCCTATTGATTATAACATGTTTTTCTCCCTACTCATGATCTTAAAGTTTTTCTTTTTAGTTGTTTAAATGTGGCTGTATTCTAATTTCATTCATTGCATAAATAAAGTTTTGGTTGATGAATAAATTCTTTTCCATATGGCATAATAACAGTGCTGTGCACAGCACTGAATATTTTGTTGATGGAATTTACCGGAACTGTTCTGTTCCCTTGGCCATTAATTATGCTGTAATATTTATTTCTTTCCTTTTCTTCGGTGATGTGAGTAGAGATGGCAGGGGGCATGGATACTGTAACATCTTTGGTAATTTTGTTTTGAATACATATAGACCAGAATTTGTTAGTGAGCAATACTAATTACAAGAGATACAAAAATTTCCATAAAATGAAACAAGATACTTTTTACTCTTAAGAAGTCCATGCTTTTGATTGCTTTCTTCTTTTAAGTTCTCTTGTGAATACGTAGTATCACTAGACTTTGCAATATTTTAATTCTGTATAAATTGAATGTATGAGTGTACCTTGTGGAAAAAGTTAGTATGAGTGTATGATCTCTGTGGTTAGTAGACACGAACAGAGGCATATTTTATCTGTAGATTATGTGTGAATTTCTCATATAAACTCAGATACCAATTGAATGCAGATGTTAGATTAACATAGATTTGTCATATGCTTTTTATATAGCATTCTGGGACATCAGCTGGTGAAACTGCTAAGTTATAAATTTGTGCCTCAGAGAGGATATCATTTTCTTTTCCTTTCCTTTCCGGTCGCTGCTTCGGGGCTTGTTTTCCTAATCTGCGGAAGTTTACTGGATTTTCTGAAGTATGATGCATTCTATTTTACATTGTTTTCATACTTTTAATTGCTTCTATTTTATTCCTGCAGGTGGTGAGCACTCCCATTCACATGATCACCATGATGACAATGCTCATGGTCACATGCATGTTAGAGAGTCACATTCACATTCCTTGAAGGATCTTTCTGTTGGATTGTCAGTCTTGAGTAAGTAGAAATTTGTGAATATGTGCTTGCCATCTTTCCTATCTCCCTACTGCCCTACAAAAGAAAAAAGAAAATTGTTTTTGCATGCACAGAAGCACCACTGTTGGTTTGTCGTCATTAACCATTACTGATACTATATTTGATGGGGGTTTAGTATAATGACATTGTGAGGTCGTCTTTCTTTCCAGCCGCCATAGGACTTTCCCCTTTACAACATAGGGCACCCCGCCCAGAAAGCCCATCTCCTTCCTAGCTATGCTTCAGAAGCTAAAGTTGAATGGAAGGCTACATTCTTATTACTAGAGCACGCTGTGATTGTTCCATCATCCATGTGAAAATGACACGTGATATGTGTTCTTTGTGGAAAACTTTTATATCATTCTCCTTTAGGTAATAATAATTGTTCTTGCTCCTTAAGCATGGCAGAGTAGAACTAAAAACTGTGCTAAGTACGTCATAATTGTGAAATATAGGGCTATCATTTATAATGATTATCTGGACTATCATTTAAGCTGGGTGAAGTTGGTTTCCAAAGGCTTAATGTATCTAAGTTTGGGCTTCTTGGAAGAAATAAAGATCAAAGTTTAGACTGTTCAGAATAGTGCTACCTACATAAAAGATCACGAGGAGACAACCACTTTATGAACCTAGAAGACTACTAAAAGGAAGTATAACTTGAAAAGGCTCATGGTGGTTGTTTGGATTTCCTTGTGAATGTGAAGCAATTGCAAGGACATCCATCGAGCCCATGCTTGGCAATTTTCAAAAAATAAA
The DNA here is from genome assembly GCA_903798315.1 of Fraxinus greggii. Lineage (NCBI taxonomy): Eukaryota > Viridiplantae > Streptophyta > Magnoliopsida > Lamiales > Oleaceae > Fraxinus > Fraxinus greggii. The sequence goes on along the minus strand of CAIGRK010266045.1, from coordinate 7,265 downwards.
AATATCATTGACCTGGGATATGTTAAAGGTTGTCTGCTGTAAGAACTTGATTTGAACTGGATGTAAGATTTTCAAGGCCTGAAGTTCTTGCAAAGCAAACGAATTTAACATGATGTAAGAGCCCGAATAGATCTCCATATTGTTACAGATACAGTGTTTATCTCTGTGTCTATTAGACTTATTTTTGTGAGTGATGGCTTATTTAGATAATTTACAGCATCCATTCATCACTTTAAAGAAATATTTTGTTCATTGATCTTTTTCTGCTGCAACTTTTTTTTTATCACCTTATGATCTTATTCTGCACTTTCCTGGGTATAAAAGTATTCTTGGTTTTCTTACTCAATTTTACATAATTTCCTTTGAAGATCAGATTACCGAAGTTCAAAGTCTTATTATGAGATTTATTGTTGCAGCTGGAATTGTACTTTTTCTTCTTGTTGAGAAACTCGTGAGGTATGTTGAAGAATTTTCTGGAGGAGTTAATGCATGGAGTCGTGGTCATCACCATCATCACCATAAGCACAATAAAAAATTGAAGGATGATAATGATGCTCATGAAAATCATCAGGGACTGCCTCATAATGAGAAAGATGGAAGTAAAAGAGAAAATAAATCTGAAGTACTGGATAAACTGCCCGCTGATGCTCCCAATGGAGATAAACAAAGTGAAAAATCTGTTCTTCAGAAGGTAGGCTGAGAAGTTTGTATATCATGTTCACTGGGGGCTGGACTACACTTTGGATATAAACCCAGTTAAAGATGGACAGATTATGTGAGACCTGCGTCTGAAATAGTAGTAACAAAAATTAGAAGAATGTGCCGTNGAAAATCATCAGGGACTGCCTCATAATGAGAAAGATGGAAGTAAAAGAGAAAATAAATCTGAAGTACTGGATAAACTGCCCGCTGATGCTCCCAATGGAGATAAACAAAGTGAAAAATCTGTTCTTCAGAAGGTAGGCTGAGAGGTTTGTATATCATGTTCACTGGGGGCTGGACTACACTTTGGATATAAACCCAGTTAAAGATGGACAGATTATGTGAGACCTGCGTCTGAAATAGTAGTAACAAAAATTAGAAGAATGTGCCGTTAGGTCTTTATATTTTTCATGATGTACTATAGGCTTTCCTGCTTTCATGACTGACCAACAAATTATCCTGATTGAAGTTTGCAATATGTACTGTTTGTTTCTAATACAAAATTTTGCAACCTTTTTCCAATTTCTATATTAACTCTTTGTTACACTTTTGTAAATATTGTCGTTGATTAAGATTTCATGGCATTAGAGTCCTATTAATCTGAGTCCCTGTAATTCTTCTCCTGAAATTTGTCTACTATTTCTTGCATTTTCAGAGAAATGCTGGCAGAAGTGATCCTGAAGATAAGACTGATTTAGATGCAGCGAACATCTCCAATGATAACGAGTCAATTAGTAGCAAAGAACCTACCAAGTCACAGTCAAATCTGGTGTTTGGTTATCTCAACCTCTTCTCCGATGGAGTAGTATGTCAATTTTTTCCTTGCTTGGAACTTTTTTAGCTCGACTCTAAAGCTACCATAGGTTTATATTGTGAAGAATATATCATTTTAACTGTTCACAGATTTATTTAGCAATGAAAGTTTATAGACTCCAATATTTGGTGCAGCACAATTTCACCGATGGAATGGCTTTGGGAAGTGCTTTTCTCCTTTATGGATCAGTTGGTGGTTGGTCAAGAACTTTGTTTCTGCTTGCTCATGAGCTTCCTCAGGAGGTTTGATCCTCTCTTTTGTACTATGTTTTTGCGAATATATCTTATTATATCAATATCAATTTTACATCTAAATTTGTATTTTCTCAAGTCTGTAATTCGGTAGAGTAGGAAGAGATCTCTGTGCAGACTTTACTAAAAGCTTTTGGTCACTGGTGGAGCCATGTGGATCCACTGGGGGCATGTGTCCCCACTGAATTTTGGAAAAGGAACTAACAGATTTTTAGTTGGTAGCAATCAAAATCAATTAGAATTAGAGAACAGGGTTCGGAAAGGTATTCTGCTTCAATTATCATGGTCGGAAGAGGGACTTATTACATAAAAGAGAATATAATTTACTAATAAAATGATAAATTTAACCCTCTTTCACTAAGTAATTTATAGACACAGAAAGTAAGCAAAGCTATAATATAAACTGGAAACTAATGTTTCTTGTTACTTGTTAATAGTAGCAGGACTTTTCTTGGTTTACAAATAGACTTTTTGCATGGTGCCTTATTTGCAGTTATCTGTAAAATACTTAATTAATTGGCGTGCTCATGACAAACGCAATGAACAAAGAACAAGATTGAGAAAGAGGAAGAGAGAGGAGAAAGAGAAGAAGAGGGAAAGAAAGAGAGAAGAAGAGGGAGAGAATAGAGAGAAATAGGGGAGAAAGTATCAATTTTATTTCATATAAAAGTTGTATCTATTACAATGCATATGCCCCCTTTATATAGGGTTGAAAATAGTCCTAATTGAAGTAGGAAAATACTAGAAAATCTATTAAATTAAACCCTAATTATGTTTCCTAAAAGAAGCATCCAACTTGAAAAGTAAACAACTAATAAAGTACTATAAAATCTATTACATAAAATCCTAATTACGTTTCCTAAAGTAAGTATCTTATTTGAAAACTAAATTAAACACTATCTCTGCTAAGGTTCCTACCAGCTTAACAATTACTTAGTTTTAGAAATGAATAAGACAAAATATTTTTCTTTTGTAATGAATTGTGGTATGTGATAAAAACGAAATACCCATTCGCTTACATGCTTAAGACTTAGGCTTCAACTCTGCTGTTTGCTAATGCTATTGTAGACCATATTCATGCTATGAACATTATGACATGAACCGTGCAATTGAATTTGAGATCAATGAACGAATGATAGTTTGGTCGTCTATTGAGAATATTATATCTTATAATATATTACACAACATTTTCAGAATATTAAAACCTTTAGGAAACAATTGTAATATATCGCAAAAGGCTATAGTGTTTTCAACATTCATATTTTATGACCTTCTTTCAAAATTATTATTTTGCACTTAAGCATGTCCCCGCTGGATTACCTTCTTTGGTTCTGGCCCTGCTTTTGGCCAAACCTCTTTGATTTACTTCTTCCGTTTTCCATTTGGCGGTGTAGTTCGAGGAAATGGATCATAAAATTATATTGGGTCTGAAGAATCTTGGTCTAAGTTCTTATTTGCACTTTAATAATTTTATGATTCTCAGTGATAAGAGGACCATGTTGTATTACATATTATCACGAAAAAAAGTTGTAAAAATGGTCTTTTTACATGGTGGGAAGGCCTATATAGTTTTGTATTTGCGTAAAATGCTCTTCATCTTATTAAATCTGTCCTGTTTTCCCAAGTATATCATATGTGGATAAATTTATTGATTTACCTTTTTACTCGGTCTACTGGGCATTGAGGAAGAAATTTATTGTAACTAGGTGTTTATTGATTTATTTAGATTCAGGGTTCTTTTTACGGTTCACTGAATGCTTGCGAATCATGAAATCAGTTTCTTATTTAATGATGTCCCAAATTAAATGCCATTTTTTTTTTCCAAAATCAGATTTTTCTTGTTCATTTTCATTTATGATATAATTTTTTGAAGGCTATTATTGTATAAATATAGTGCGACACTAATGTGGTAAGTACTCATCCTATTCTATTGTATGCAATTTCAAAGGCAGGGGGAGGGGGGTTCCAATGTTCTACGATCAAATCTTCTTTTTCCTGAAAATTGTTTGATAGTTTGCATTGCCAACTCATTGTCTTTGTTCTGATGTGGAGCAGATAGGCGATTTTGGAATTTTGGTGAGGTCTGGTTTTAGTGTCTCCAAAGCTCTCTTCTTTAACTTTTTATCTGCACTTGTGGCGCTAGCAGGAACTGCTCTGGTTAGTAGTCTTCTATGGAAGAAAGATGAGCTTACTACTCTCCTTCCTTTCTAAATGTTCCAAGGGTTAAAAACGCTAGCGTTAAGTGAACTTCTAGCGAAATTTCAGATAACTTCTAGCAGTCAATGAACTTGTTACAATTTGGTCATTCTGTCCGCCCCGTTAGTTTGAATGACTGAAAAGCTGATATGGCAGTCTAGTTAGCAAATAACTAGATTGTCACTTCACCTTTCTCGTTAGTCATCTTTAACATATATGAAAGAAAAGATCAAATTATAACAATTTAAGTTTCGACACCAATTTGAAACAAAATGTAGATTAGTCACCAATTTGAAGTTTTGCTCGGAGTTTAGTGATCACTGGTGTATTTAACCCCATGTTCGAAAGTACATAAAATAATATATGCACTGGCACTATTCAGGCCTTGACAATGGGACAAGATCCGGGTCAATCCTCTTTGATTGAGGTGAGAGTTTATTTGTCAAGTAACCTATAGTTGGATTCTGTTTACCGTCTAGTATTGCTCGATGGTGAACGGTTATATATTTCTTTGGTACTCTTACAGGGGTTTACTGCTGGAGGTTTTATATACATTTCTGTTGCTGGAGTGTTGGCTGAGATGAACAATGACAGTTCTACTTTGAGAAGTGCATTGGTTCATCTAGTGTCGTTGATGATGGGCATGGGCATAGCCCTTTGTATTTCCCTTGTCGAATGACATGGGTAATTTCATTTTTTTTTTTGTTTATATCGAAAACTTATATTATAATATAACGCCATGCATTTGTCGAATGACACGGGTAATTTCTGTTTTTTTGTTTATATCGAAAACTTTTACTATAGTATAATGCCATGCATTTGAAGGTTCTATTAAACGTTGTAGTAAATAATCTATTTCATGTTGCTGCTTGCTGATCCGAGTTTTATCCTTGAACACGCACTGTCATCCATCACAATTGTGTCCTTATAACGTTGTATTTTCTAGAAATTTCACTGACAGATAACTTCGTACACAAGATTAAGAAAGAAAAAAAAAGTTATAATTAAGTGACCAGTGAGTAATTGTGGTTCACCGAATGCTGGAAAGCTAATTCGTGAATGTGTGCGCGCGCGAGTGTGTGTGTGCGTGTGAATAGGATTGAATAACGTCTCAAAGAAAGTGACATGGCATTGTCTTTGATTCTGTTAATAAACACGGTTCTCTGGTGGCAACTCATGATCCATGAGGAAGCAATCACACCACAGGGTCAAGAATCGAACTTGTTTAGCATTTGAAACATAGTAACACTGCGGGGTGGAAGAAGTTGGTCAAGAGAATGCCTCCCTAATAAAGGTTTTGTCTTTGGTTCTCCGTGATGCCTCTTGCGTGTTGCCCGAATTGGAAGCACACGATCCAGTCTCTTTTCTCTATTGAACACTGCTGAGTTTCTCTGCAATCTCTCAGAAAATTTCTGCTGCAATTTGTTATTACCCTGTATAAGAGACTGTCAGTAAGAAGAATGGTTACTATTAAACTTCAAAATTCAACAGATAAATCTTGGAGCATTAGCTTTGTTGGATCAGAATGGTAGACTTAGTCGAGTGTAATTATACTGTATACTTATATACTCTACTGTAGGGGTGCATGAGAACATTCAATTTGAATATGTAGTAACAAGAAACAATACTTGCATTTATAACAGATGAGTCTGCAGGCATTGGGCACTCGATGGGTCTGTCTTCCTCCGGCGGTTCAGGGGGGTGCTGAACCGGCCAGAACTCGAATGAACTTTCCTCTCCATCACCATGAAAATCTATACTACTTCTGTGACTCGTCTCCTCCATTCAGAAAAAAACAAAAACTCCTGTCAAATGTTATCAGAGATTGAGAGAAAGAACAAAAAGGGTGCAAGTTTATAGAGAATTTAGAGAGAAGAAATATATATATTGGAGGGAGAGAGAGAGAAAGGGAAAGAATTGGCATGGATGATTATACGATCTTCATAACAGTGAAAAGAAAGAAAAAGATTCCCACAATTTGCGATCTCTTACCTCTTTTTTCACTTTAATCTTTATTGGGTTCTGTGTGTTTATGGAGAAACTAACTTTCACCGTTTTCTTTGAAAATATATTCACCAAATTTCCACTTTTCATCTTTTCTTGGTTTTGCAGAAGCTGGCATGAATGCCGATCGACTGAGAATAAAGCGGTCCCTTTCTCTTTATTTTTCTTTTTCTTTGTCTACTAGGCCATGTAGATCGAGTTATTTCACTATCTTCTTTTGGTCGAGCTAATTTCCTCCAACTTCGTGTATGATGCGATCCCTAGGAGACGAAAGAGCCCTTTGCCACTTGGCAATGTGTTCTTGAGACAAGTGTTAAACTCGAACAGGTCGTCATTGAATCAAGCTTTGTGTTAAAAGTCAGTAGATTTCGTTTTTCTTTCATTTGGTTTCAAGTTGATCAATGTCCATTTTTATTATTTTGATGAATAGAAAAAAGTAACATGATGATCTAGATTTTTAACCGCTAAGCTATCAAAAAAAATGACATAAGATTTTTCTTTACTTAGAACTTTCTTTTTAAAGAGATTAATTTCAGTTATGAATTTGAAACAATATTTGAGTTTAGGGGTTATTTTGAAATAAAAAATATAATATATGCAGCTTATACATATTTATTTCAAACTCTATTAACAATTGAAAACATATATATTGAAAATAGGGAAGAATACGTAATGAAGATTTCAAAAAACACTTACAAAATAAGAAACTCATGAAAAAGTGTCAAAAATCAGGTGATAATATAACAAGTCAAGGTCACAATAACACACAATTATGATCAGTCATAGATCGCACGAGGTCACAATTATAAAGACAATTTGTGAGTCACAATTACAAATTTAATATTAATCACACATTTTTTAGATCATATATTATTTATTGATCACAAATTATCTATTTTATTAGTCGTATATTATCTATTAGTTACAAATTTATTCATTTTATTGATCACCTAAATAATTAATCAAAAATTATTAACAATTGAAAACATATATAGTGAAAATAGGGAAGAATACGTAATGAAGATTTCAAAAAACACTTACAAAATAAGAAACTTATGAAAAAGTGTCAAAAATCAGGTGACAATATAACAAGTCAAGGACACAATAACACACAATTATGATTAGTCATAAATCGCACGAGGTCACAATTATAAAGACAATTTGTGAGTCACAATTACAAATTTAATAGCAATCACACATTTTTTAGATCATATATTATTTATTGATCACAAATTATCCATTTTACTAGTCATATATTACCTATTAGTTACAAATTTATTCATTTTATTGATCACAAT
>CAIGRK010265983.1:0-10700 GCA_903798315.1 Fraxinus greggii | reverse complement strand
TTCTTTTTTTTTTTTTTTTAAGTACATCCTACAGTTTCGTAATAAGCAATTTATCCAAAGAAATCGTCAATCGAGGAACGATGATCTCGGGTGCAATTTCTCCTCTTATTTTATTTCGAGAGTACAAATAAGTTATTTCTAATTTCAATATCGAATTCTTTTTAGAAAGATTCATTGTCAAGTTGACAAAGCACTACATAAAATCAATTGCATTTGAAATCATCTGAGTTTATAATATGTTAACATCCTCCAATATTGACTATTGATTCTACTTTCATGATTTTCATGTGATGCCAAGCAAATTGTGTTGCAGGCTCGTACTTAAGAAAGAAAGTGGGATAAAGACCTAATTGGCTAATGCCGATAATAAATTAATAAATTGGGGCCAGACTTTTATATAATAATGAATTCAATAATGGTGGCATGTTCACTTGTATTCATGTGACGACGACCTTGCCTTCCGCCTCTGGGCCCCTACCCAACTTGCATATTACTTGTCTAGAGTTACAACATTTATGGTGTGACGGTGTTAAAATATAGGATAGTAGAAAGTATTAAATGTGTTTATATCGAAACGACGTTATAAATATTTTGAATTGAGTTGTATTGATTGAAAAAATTGCATCTTTCTCAAACTCATACCAATCGAACGAATCATTCAACTTTCGATGTAGCAGATATATAGACAAATTCGACCATTCCATTAATGTATCCAATTATGCACATAAATTTTTTTTTAAAAAAATACTTCTAACACACAAAATAAAAAATATATACATATAATAAAACATTTCACAAAAGAAACATAAAGAAAATTGAATAGTTATTATATATCACTTGATTGTAAATTACTATAAATGTTAAATAAAAATAATAAATAAAGTTAAATCAATAAAAGGATATAATAGGTCCAAGTGAATGGTAGTTTTTAGACCAAAATTCAGAATCATCATCTTCTTGATCTTAGGGCCATGATTGAATTAGGTTTGAGGATTAATAAATAATTTAGATTAAAACATAGACCTAAATAATTGTCTCCCAAACTTTAAGAATCCCATGTTACCAGCAATCATCCCTATCCCTCTCCATCACTATCCAATTCCTCTACTCTTTGTATTTTGTGTCTCACTGTGTCTCTGTGCTTTTCTTTTCTTTTGGTGGTGGTTGTTGAGGAGGGGTGGGAGTTATTCTCAACTATATGGACCACTCCTTTTTCTCTGTGTAGTACACAGTCAATTCCTCTACTCTCTGTATTTTGTAGAATATTGGTAGAAGAAACAGATTTAAAGCAGAAACAAAGTTAAAATATTCTTCATTATCTTGTGCAGTGCATTTTTACCTGAGTTGTACTCATCAGACATACAGAATACATCATCAAAATGAACAAATTGTGCAACTTACAGAAGAATTAGACTACATATATGTAGTTAAGTAGCAGAAGATGTAAGGGTGAAGCAGCAAAGACTGCTATGGAGAATATACATCATATTTCCATCAACAGTGCAAATACTAAGCAGGCGAGAGTACTTGACACGCAGTATTAAATAAAATTAGACCATACAAAAGAAAATTTATTAGATTCTTTTTGTTAATTTAATACGAATAATCTTGTATAGCCCCACCTCATCAAATAAGTGACGATGAATAAACCACCCAGGCCTTACTCTCAATAAAGAGGAAGACACTTCAACTAATTGCCAAGTGAGACAGCTGAATCCAATCAAACATATGTTTTCTTTGGTTAATTTGTGAAGAGAGAGAAGCATTGTGAAAACATCAACCATGAGTCTTGTGTTCCAGCTCACATAGAAGTTAATTAATTATATAGTGCATATTCTACACACAGATTCTGACTTATTTTCCTTCATCATGTTTTGTCTAATCAGCAAATTTATATATGATCTATAAAGAGGAATGGTAATGTGTTCCACGAAATATGTTGATAATAATGAGTAATAGTTATGAATGTGGGGTTGAAATTGAAATCAATGTTTGAATATAATTGAATGTATAATCTATTTATAATTTTTTTCATCAGAATGGAGGCTAAATAGAATCCCTAATAGAATTTTAGATGTTAAGAAGACTTCACCTTTCAAAATGCAATCTCAGATTTGGTATGACTTACTTTCCTGTATCTCTCAAATATTCAACCCAATCACATGACCTTCCAATCAAATCCTCCAATGGAATGTAAGTGTTCGACTGATACTCGGTTATCTGTTCCTCCACTGCACGAATATTTACCAAATCATCCATTATCAGTTTTTCCGGTGGAGAAAAATGCTCTGAATTTAATTCCGAAATGCCAGCGATATCCTGCCCTGGAATATGCTTAGTATCTGGTGTTTCCTCAACGACATTCTTACTATATGTGCATACCAGTGGGATTACTTTTCCATCCACAGGCTCTGTCAAAGTATCAGTACTTTGTTTTTCAATCAATAATGGTGGGTTTTCATTTACATTGCTGCTTATTTCTCTTTGTTTCGATAGAAATGTCTGCACCATAAACATGACGACTTTTTGGTTCTTGCACGCATTGCTAAGTGCCTCGTTTTTTAGAGAGGCGAATTCTTTCTGTACAATTCCTTGCTGTTCCTTCAACTTCATGATATCCTACTTCAGTTCATCGTGATCATTCATTAAGATTTGAAGCTCCTTCTCTGTATTACGTGAAGATGTATCCATATTTGGTTCTGTTCTTATCCATATTTGGTTCTGTTCTTACAGGTTTCTTCATGCTCTGAGGATATTGGTTTCTTCTCTTTATATATTTCAGCAAATGCATCTTCCCCTTTCGAAAGCACTCGTTCTTGAATTCCCATTGGTCCCAATTGATTTTCTTGAAGCCCTTCAAATATTGACACCAAAGAAATTTTACAACCCTTCTACTTCCAATTCAAAACATAAGTTTCAAGCAAAAACAATTAGGACTCAAATAAACAGAATCAAAACCCAAAACCCTAAGAAAATAATTTGATCAATATATTAGTCCAAACAGAAAGTGAAAACTGAAAAGAGAAAGACTTGAGAAATGGATTATAAGTACAGTATCATCAATGAAAACGAAATCGTATGTCTCAAGATGTACATGAAAAATGTCGATAAACTGAAGATACTTACATAAGTGTTAAGTTGACATACGAAACTCCGGAAATTGTTGTGCCTAAAATACTGAGGAAGAATATTAGCAGCAAACAAATGGGCATTCCATACTATAAAGCTAGATCCTGTGGAGTTCCAGGACACAATGGAGTTCGTTTCGATATTTTCCACCATATCATATTTCTTCAACAAGAACGGAGGTGGTGACCTAAAGGCACACGATGAACAAGAAGCACCTAAACTACCACCACTAGTGTTTGCTGTAACGCCAGCAGCACCACCACCTTCTCCAACATTACTGCCACTCTCACTTGTATCACTCTCCAAAACTACTGTATCTATCACAGCCGGATTTTCAGTTCCCTTGTCCAACTCTTTGAACTCATCTCCCATGCAACTCATTCCATTACTCTCTTCCTGTTTCGCTTCCATGAGACAGGAGAGATTAGTAACAGCGTGTTTCTTAAGAACCTAAAACTGGACTCCAAGTGATGAATTCTGATGGTTAAGGTGAAGGCTTTTGATAGACTTGTTATTTCATTAACGTGAGAGAGAGAGATCATTATACGCAATGGAATATATTCTCATTGACACAGCATAATGGACGTATTCCATTTGCTCAGCTAACAACATTTGTACAAATCAGTACAGTCCATCTTTGTGGTTGGGTTTTACCTTCAAGATGGAACCAAATGTTTTGTATCTGGGAGAACTTTTAACTGGCCAGTTAGTAAGGTTTGCACAAGCCAGGATAATTAGCAAGGAACTTTTGTCTGACTTTCGTTTTGATGGAACAGAAAAGACGTCAAAATAGATTCCACTCGTTTTCTATTTTCCTTCTTTTTCCTTCTCTATGATCTAGACGAACCCCATGAAACCAAAAAGAATGGTCAGAAATTGAAGAAAGAGAACCTGAACTTGTGCCTTCAACATCATTCAAGCCCATCAAATACACAAATATCATATAGGAAAACAAGGATTTCTTTGCTCAACTGTAACTCAGTCTCAAACCAAAATTAAAGCATCCGTGTTCTTGCACTGATATATTGGCCAGGAAAAAAAAAAATTAAACAACAGAAGAAAATGAAAAAATCAACATGAACAAGTAAGAAATTATAGAGCATTATCTTTATTCGAATACAAGAAAAGGGCCCAGACTGAATAGTTTCTGTCATAACTTCACATCTAGCTGCAAAACTTCGTATCGTGCTGTCAAGTACATTTTCTCAGCCAGATTGACTGGGAATATATAAAAAAGGATGAATAAACAAGTGAATACAGCAAAAACTGTCCTGACTGCCAAATGACGAAACTGCAAAAGAACATGTGCCTTGGGTTAAAACAAACACAAGGCTTATGATGCTTACTGATATATCTAAATCCTGCTCACTCTCTTAAATGCCACTGGAGTCTCTCCCGAAGATGAAACGCCTTCCCCAGTCTGATATCACCAATGCTCTTGTTCGCCAACTGACCAGCTTGCTGGATAATGAAGCCCAGTAATTAACAAACTTTTTATCCAAAAATGGAAAGTTAATTATGTATAGTAACTAATCTATTGCAGCCTAATGATATATACATGTTTCAATTTATTTATTTACAAGTTAATTCTAAGTTTCAAATGAAGAAAAGTAAAAACCTCACCTAGCATACACAGAATACCAAAGCCATTGCGAGCTATAGCCAATTGAAACAAAATCTCCTGGAAGTTGAGCAGCTGTCTGCTCCCCACCCAAAGGAGCAAATTGTCCAAAATGCTTGTACCTTGAACATCATCACAGAATTAGAACACATCAAGATATCCACCAGGTGGCAGCAGCTAAAGTACTGATGGAATAGGAGCTTTTATATTTTTCTTCAGTATCATCTATGCTGTTCATTTTGCTTTGATTGTGATTATCATAAAAACTGGAGATTATATTGAAAGCTACTCTGGAGAATGGGTACCAATCCAGAGTGCATGTTCATTGTCATGGAGAAAGCCTACCATGGAACAAAGATAAAGCAGAAAGCTTTCAAGAACAAAATTTAACTTGTACCTGAAGGGGCGGAAACGATGACGTCCTTCTCCCCTGAACCGAAGAGGACCTTCTGGATTTTTTTCACACTTCTCCATGCGGTTGAAACAATCAGCAAGGTAGGAACCTTGCTGTGCTGCAACCTGGAATGACAACAATAAAGCACATAAATGCTGTTTCACAAAAAATCTCTGGGGAATACAAAGATATTCAAATCCACCAGTTATGTATATTCTAATACTAACCTGAGCAGTTGCGGGAAGATTCTTCATCTGAGAATCTACCTGGGAAAGAGCTAATGTGAACTCTTCAAGATTTACTTCAACGGATTTTACATCACCCCCTTTTGAATCTTTCAACAGATCAACCAAACTATACATCTGTTTTTCTTTTAAGTAGAGGCCCACTTGGGGGTATCTTTCACATATGTCATCGAGGACTTCTTGAAATTCTTTAGCCGTTAGTGTTCCAGAGTTGTCTTTATCTGCTTTACGAAATATGGCACATATATCCTCCTGAAAAGATAAATAGTTGAGGGGCGAAAGCAGATTAATAGAATGCATCATGGAACACAAAATGAAAGTCTATACCATCTCTCTTTTGGTTGCCTAAAGGACATGAGAAGAAAAGGTTCCAAACATCAATCTTTTACTTACACAATGTAATCAAGGTCATGTGCACCAACACATCCAAACAACTACTTTGAAATCCTATGAAATGAAGATGTAAATAGGCACAAAATGCTACAGTAGATTGTCCAAGATGCAAATAATATGGCAGTACTACAGAATTCGATGTATTCGGTTGATCATAAACAAACTGTACGGCAAAAGTAGGCTGAGAGAGAGAGAGAGAAAATGAACAGATACCACGACTTTGCGCTGATTGATTGTGGCACAATCTCCAAGTGCATAGATGCTGTCACATCCTTCCACTCGTAGCCATTCATCAGTTGCTAATGCGCGTCTGTTAGGCTGGGCACAAAAATGGATATTCAACATCAAGCAAAATATCAAAACAGATAAGCAACAAAGTCAAAACTTAATAGCAAGTTAATATGCGTCTGAGATATTACCTGACCAATTTGCTTCATGAAATTCATTATAACAGGACGAGTTCCAATACCCGTTGACCAAACAGCCATGCCATATGGCATTGAATATATATTCCCCCCATTCTTAACTTCTTTAGTTGAAATTTCTTTATCTGATACTTTCACAACCATCGCCCCTGTTTTTACGTCAATACCGTCTCTTTGAAATTTTTCTTCCCCAAAAGCCGTAATTCTTTTGTCGAACCTGCATACAAGCAACTTGCTGAGAACGTAAGGAAAAGAGAGCCCTCAAAATGTGATACTTCATCTTTCAATTTAAAATTTCTTATCCATCTTAAAACTAATATTTTCCCTTGCCTGTATACTGGCTTTTGCGTATATGATAATACGTCTTATGACATGGGAAAGTGAGAGCTTAAATCTGGATAATCAGTAGGACCAAACTAAACAAACCTGAACTAATTGTGTAGTTTCACAAAGCTACTCAAGTTTGTGCAATATAATGTCATAAAAGAAGTACAATCATTACTGCATGCAATGATCCTATATGTAGATTATAGATGCTACTCCCCATATTTGTGACGTCTTACTAAATTAGACTGAAGCATATACTACTTTCTAGAAAACATTATGCATATCACGCAGTTTGTATATTGTGCGAAGTAAAGAATTCCTTTCTTCCTTCTATCAGTTAAAATAGAACAACTTGTATCGGAGGAAGTTCAAAACTATTTCTACGGCACTGGAAAATTGAGAAAGAGAGAATTGTGTCAAATTTTCGATCTCTATGTTCAACATTTTGGATATCATTTAAGCAAACTTTTGGCTAAAGTTCTTGAATCCTATCACCAGCAATTGGGATTCTGACGTATCATTATAAAGGCTAAACAGCCTAGATATTGGAGTGCTTCTAGTCTTCTGTCTGTCATTAAAAGACTAAACAGCCTAAACTTTGTATCCAACGCAAAGGAGTTGAACTACAACTCCTATTCTAATATTTCAAATGAGGTATTGTGATTCAAGAAATGTAGTCTACCTAAGAGAGGTCTTACATGTTCAAAATATGATCTGTTGCCTCAAGAAGTGTTATCTTAACTAAATCTTTAGCCTTGGGGTATAATTTGACTAGATCTTCATTCACATAATCATGAAGCTCTGCTGCAAACTCCACACCTGTTGGACCTCCACCAATAACAACAAAATGAAGAATTTTCTTTCTCTCTTCATCAGTAAAGCTAGGTAAGCTGGCCCTCTCAAAACAGTCAATAACTGTCCTACGAATCCTCTGAGCATCTTCTATTTCCTGCAGGAAGAGCGGTTTCCATAATCAATGTGCAGTGAAGAGGCCCAATGGACAAAAACATTCATACAGGTAAGGGTAAAGGGTGAGATTTTAAGCATTAACACAGTTAGGGTTCAGGTCTGGCTTCATGGTTAAGGAAACTTTACTCACATTGTTTTATTACTCAACTGTGAAAGGGGAGACTAATTCTTTCTATTTTTCTGGGGAAATTAAATTACAGCCTTGAGGAACATAATGAAACAGACTGATTGCATAGCAAATCAAACAAGCCACCAGATATTACCTTCAAGAAATGGCAATTTTCTGCCACTCCAGGAATGTTGAAGGTATTTGCACGAGCTCCAACAGTAATCACAAGGTAGTCATAGTCCACGACAAATTCTTCTTCCCCACCCAGATTGGTGGTCAAGTTAGACCGACAATAAACTTTCTTATTATCCGGATCAATCTTGAAACATTCTGCTTCCCAGTAATGAACATCTACGTTTTTCTGCCGAGTGAGAAAACAGTGAACTGCTGAGGAAGTCCTTTAATAACATGCTATAAAATGCTTAATGATTATGCTACAGCAAAAAGTCACTTTAAACCATCAGCAAAACTCATTCTAGAAATGGGGATCCATTCAAGCTCTATGCATTTCTCGGGTGCCCAGAACAAATTTGAACAACACATCATATCTTGTGTTTCATAATTTAATACGTTCAAAGAAAATAGACACTGAATAGAATAAGGAAATGTCAGCATCAGAATGCATTTTGATTGTTTTGCAAATTCAAAGCAACTTGAAGGAACTTAAATGTACAATGATTTCAAGCACGAAGGCAAAAATAGTATTTTGAAGGAACCTGATAGAATATTCGCTACAATTACCTTTCTGACAATGTTACGAATAGGTTCAACGATGCTGCGAGATTCCACGGTACCACAGGTGACACTTGGCAACAATGGAGTGAATGCAAAATAGTTACGTGGTGATATGACCTGGATGTCGTATGAGGAATTTTTTATGTTCTTCAAGAAACTTGTTCCTGCCCAACCAGTTCCAAGTACCACCACCCTCTTTTTCTTGCCATCAGTCTCAGATGAAGGAATGACATTCATACCATTACGAGGTTTAGCCTCAGTTGAAGTAATGGCATTCATGCCATTATCAGGTTTAGCCTCAGAATACGCTACAATTCCACCACCACTGCCAATCACATATAAAAGATTTGAAATAAATAAAGTCATCATGTCAAATTTATACTAAGAACTAAAACAATGTTGTTTCATGTAAAAATTGGCATACTGAGTGAATAATTTCTTTGATTGGTAATTTTAAAAGGAGAAGTTAGATTGCCATCAAAAGAGCTAGAGCATTCATTTCTTTCTATTGCTTTCTCGTTATCCTTTTAACCTGATACTAAAGACCAAGCTAAAAATTGCAACGAACATAAATAACTGTAATCATACAATTACAAACCAGTGAACGGGCTATGTAGAGGAGAAGTGCAGCTATTTCGTCAAGACCAAATAATACAGTGCGAGTATATATTAAATCATGATGCTGAAAGAGCATCAAAATGAGATGTAGAACAAATTCCCTTTCAGCTTCTAACCCTTCTGCAAATTGATTTTTGTTCCAATGGTATCAGTGAAAACATACAGGATTTCACCATCAAAACAAAATCTACCTAGAACCTGCCTAAGTTGACATAAGATATGTTCATTGAGGGAGCATGAATCTCATCCTTAAGTCAGTGAATCGTGAGTATCCATCCAGATCAAATCAAATCATTAGCGCAATTCAAATAATGACATGAGAAGATCAAACAGTGTCAATCAGATTAAATTTTCTGTGGATTGTATTTAATTATCAGCAGCAATAACATATAATCCTTAGCCCGTGGATCTAAGTTCTTTAAGTCTACTTCCTAGTATTGAAACCATAATTACTTGAAACACATTCTAACTCTGTATTAATCGCATGAATCCAAACACCTCAACAGCAATAAACACGATTAAATTATTGATCAGTTAAACAGACATAATCGCGCTAACCTTATTCCAAAACTGAAACTAGCCGAGAAGCATAAAACATAGACCAAAAATTCGAATCCAAGCAACACTTTTACACAAAGAAAATTCAAAAGCACAAAATAAAAAAACGGAGAAATAAGTACCTGACGGTGAAAACAATCAACATTTTAGTAAGCGATGATTTCTCACGGAAAGCTCTAGAAAATCTTTGGAACGCCGTAATTTTCTCCATGCTTTTCCTTAACTCTGAACAATCTCGCCTCAACTTCAGATCGCCTAAGCACAAGAAAAAACCGAAATCCAATGAGCTCTTATAAACAAACTACAGTAATATACTAACAATACATCAGTCAGTTACCTTGGATTTTGTTTTAGAGATAGGAAGAGAGATGATCTATGATTTGATTTGTGAATTGTTATTGGAAAATGAATGCATATACTTTCTTTCTTTTTTTTATGTGAAAAGTAAGGATGGAAAATTTCCCCAAAGAGGTTGGAGGGCGTAGGGAACGTGATATAGTGCGGTGTACCTGAATTGTTGTACAACCGCTGTCTGTCAGGAACCTTCTGCCAGCTTTGACCTGACTTGCCGACGAAGAATTGGACACGTGTTTTCCAGAGGACACAACGCTTCATTTTCTTTGTCCATCCACTCACCCACCCGTGCGAGATTTCGGGAGCCCGCAAGGTAATGTTTACTGTAACCTAATGATTTATACTTGGATCAAAATTCATTAATCAAATAAACTGTTATTTAGTTTGGTTTAAAATTCAATTAAAATTTTAAGTCAAATCAACAATTAATTTTAACCATATATTTTTGGGTCTCACAACTTTTAATTCACACATCTCATCAACTTTTATCAAAATCTACTAAGAAACTGATTTTAATCTCTACCAAACGGGGTCTATCTTTCCTACTTATAATTTGACACATCATCATTACGTAAAATATTATGTAAATAGTTATGTCCAGGAAACATTTTTTTATATTCATACAATAATTTTTATTTCTTGTACCACATAGAGCTGGACAAAACTCCCGATTGGATCGAACCGAACTAAATCGAATTGAGTGTTTCTTCATAAGTTAAATACTCGAACGGGTATTTAAATCGAGAACGGGTGAGTTTGGTTCGATTCTCGATTCTAGACTAAGAATCGAATAAGAACAGAATCTAAATAATTTTTTTAATTT